>CM049404.1:29822500-29890000 GCA_026929865.2 Hyperoplus lanceolatus | reverse complement strand
ATGCAGCTCTTCCCTTTACACTTGCTGCATATGAACATGTCTGACTCCGTCCCTCCCTCCTGTCTGTCTCTGGGTCTATCTGTCTGTCTGTCTGTCTGTCTGCCAGTCTGTCTGTCTGTCTGTCTGTCTGTCAGTGAGTTACCTGTCTGTCTGTCTGTCTGTGTTACCTGTGTGTACATGCAGCTCTTCCCTTTACACTTGCTGCATATGAACATGTCTGTCTCCGTGCCTCCTTCCCTGTGTGTGTGTGTGTGTGTGTGTGTGTGTGTGTGTGTGTGTGTGTGTGTGTGTGTGTGTGTGTGTGTGTGTGTGTGTGTGTGTGTGTGTGTGTGTGTGTGTGTGTGTGTGTGTGTACCTCCACTGTGTCTGTCTGTCAGTCTTACCTGTGTGTGTGTGCGTACCTCCTCTGACTGTGTGTATGTGTGTGAGTGTGTGTGTCTGTCTGTCTGTCTGTCAGTCTTACCTGTGTGTACATGCAGCTCTTCCCTTTGCACTTGCTGCATATGAACATGTCTGTCTCCGTGCCTCCCTCCTTAGACAGCTGGTGTTCTCTGATCGACTCTTTGGTGAGAGCCTCGCGCATCTGCTTCAGCTGCGGACTCGCCATCTCCTGTTAAAACACACACACACACACACACACAAAATCTTTTTTCTACCATACTAACTAGTAGATGGTTAGTATGGTATGGGGATCGGAACACACACACACACACACACACACACACACACACACACACACACACACACACACACACACTTCTAACCTTAACCCAAAAAACAAGCCTTCACCCTCAAACACAGTCTAAATGTACACACACACACACCTCCCTCCTCCCCCACACACACACACCATCCCACACCCCCCCCCCCCCACACCTCCCTCCCCCCCCCCACACACACACACCATCCCACACACACCCCCCCCCCCCCCCCCCACACACACCTCCCCCCCCCCCCCACACACACACACCATCCCACACACACACCTCCCTCCTCCCCCCACACACACACACCACCCCACCCCCCCTCCCCCCCCACACACACACACACACCATCCCACACACACACCTCCCTCCTCCCCCCACACACACACACCATCCCACACCCCCCCCACACACACACACACCTCCCTCCTCCCCCCACACACACACACCATCCCACACACCCCCCCCCCCCCACACACACCTCCCCCACCCCCCTCCCCCCCCACACACACACACCATCCCACACCCCCCCCCACCACCCACCACCCCCTCCTCCCCCCACACACACACACCATCCCACACCCCCCCCCCCCACACACACACCTCCCTCCCCCCCCCCCACACACACACCATCCCCCCCCCCCCACACACACACACCCCCCCCCCCCCCCCCCACACACCCACACACCATCCCACACCCCCCCACACACACACCTCCCCCCTCCCCCCCCACACACACACACACACACACACGGTCATGCGGTCATGGAGGCGATGCGCTGAGCGGAGATGTTCCCACAGAGCACGTTGCGTCTGAGCTCGGGGTTCTTCTGGTCCTTCAGGTTGGAGATGCGGCTCCGCAGACGGCTCTTATACTTCAGGTCCGTCTGCTTCAGCTCCTGGAAGATCTGTGGGGCCGCGGGGCGTCAAGGAGCGAGGGTACTGGCAATGGATACACACACACAGACACAGGCGTGCGCACACATGTCACACACTTTCTCTTACACACACACACACCTAGTCACCTACACAGACACACACACAGACTCACTTTCTCACACAAAAACACCTAGTCAACTACACTTACAAAGCCACACATACTAACACACACACACACACACACACACAGGCTCGCACACATACTTTCTCATCCTCTCTCATACACACACAGGAACACACATGCACACAGACACACAAAAGACACACTCACTAACACACACAAATACAAAAACATTGTACAGTTTGATATGTACAGTAGGTGTTTGTATTGTGTGTCTGGCTCCCCCTTAAGGTCAGTTCTGGTATAACAGGAACACTGTTTTAAATCAGGGAATTAAATCACTTTGTGGGTGAGAGAATGGAGAGAGAAAGGGGAGTGAGCGGAACAACTTTTTGACCGCAAAATGTTTGTTGTAGTTATTGGAAAGTTTATCGCACATTAGGAGCTGAAATTATAACTTTTTTTATTTATTTTTTACCTTTGAAGTGATATATTTATATATTATATAACACTTTAGTTTAATAATAGTATTTTTTTAACTTGAAACAGCGATTGCTCAGTGATGTTTGGATTGTTAAATGGTCTACCCCGCTCCAATAGTGGCTTTAATTTAGTCAGAAAGCTATTTTCGTCTATTATTTCCTATTGTCTAAGTGACGGTGTGGAGAGTTAATGATGTGAAAGGATATCCTCTTCTATCTGTGCTGCAAGGTTCTCACAGTCCACTCCAAGGGGCTTTTGGTCATCTGGAACACACATGAACACACACACACACACACACACACACACACACACACACACACACACACACACACACACACACACACACACACACACACACACACACACACACACACACACACACACACACACACACACACACACACACACACACACACACACACACACACACACACACACACACACACACACACACACTCTTAAAGCTTTATGTGCAGTAATCAACTTTTACTACAATGAATCTTGAAAATGCATTATCTGCATGTTTTTTTTTTTTTTTATCTCATAAATCAGACAATTACCAACATACACACATCCTTCCGTGATGACCTTCAGAAAAGTGCCAACAATGATTATGGAAACTTTGAGATTTCTGGTTCTGAGTATTGAAAAAGTTATATATACTTCAAATAATAAAAAAAGTGTCACACACACACACACACACACACACACACACACACACACACACACACACACCAACTCACCCTCAGTCTGCAGCGCGGCCACTAGCAGCTCTCGACACTTGTTCCTGACGCTGTCGGTGGTGACGGGAGCGCGGGGGAACGAGGTGACCAGAGGAGGGAGGGTCGGGGTAGGGGTTTGGGGCAGGGTAGAGGTAGAGCTAGGGGGGATTATAGGGTTTATAGGAGTGATAGGGGGAGTAGGAGGGGTATTATGGGGAGTAGTGGGGGTCACAGGTGGTGTGGGAGCGATCGGGGAATCTTCAGACTTCTTACTGCTGAGAAATGATGAAAAAAAAGACACATAGCAAGGTTTAGAGTGAGAAAAGTATGACTGTTTATTTTTATTGTTTTTTTTTAATGTGTATTCTATGCATGATGTATTTTAATCGTGATGTTTTCTGTGACCCTGTGAAGCACTTTTCTCGTCCTTCTCTGATTTTTTTTTCTCTCTCCTGTGGCTCTAAAGCTCTTCTGTACTTTAGTATGTAGTGTAGTAAAAGACTAAAACTCTTCTGTACTTTAGTATGTAGTGTAGTAAAAGACTAAAACTCTTCTGTACTTTAGTATGTAGTGTAGTAAAAGACTAAAACTCTTCTGTACTTTAGTATGTAGTGTAGTAAAAGACTAAAACTCTTCTGTACTTTAGTATGTAGTGTAGTAAAAAGACTAAAACTCTTCTGTACTTTAGTATGTAGTGTAGTAAAAGACTAAAACTCTTCTGTACTTTAGTATGTAGTGTAGTAAAAGACTAAAACTCTTCTGTACTTTAGTATGTAGTGTAGTAAAAGACTAAAACTCTTCTGTACTTTAGTATGTAGTGTAGTAAAAAGACTAAAACTCTTCTGTACTGTAGTAGTGTAGGAAAAGAATAAAACTCTTCTGTACTTTAGTATGTAGTGTAGTAAAAAGACTAAAACTCTTCTGTACTTTAGTATGTAGTGTAGTAAAAAGACTAAAACTCTACTGTACTTTAGTATGTAGTGTAGTAAAAGAGAAAGAGTATGTGATTTGGAACGCAGGGTGAGTGTTTGTGTTTCAGACCTTTTGTCGCAGCTGGTTCCAGAATCTTTGGAGGATGATGACATCACAGGAGAGCCTTCCTTCTTCTTCTCCTCCGAACCGTCTACAAACACACACATGGTCACACACACACACGGTCATACACACACACATGGTCACACACACACACGGTCATACAAACACACATGGTCACACACACACCTTTGTTTCAGTTCAGTAAAGTACTCAGAAGTCACACAATATTTCATTAGCAGGTAGTCAAACCTGGGGAAAATGTTAAGTTGTGGATTGAAGATTAAAGGTGCAGTGTGTAATATGACATCATCAAGAAAGTTCTACAAAGTTCTAGAATGCAACGCTCCCTGGGTAACCCCAACCCTTTAGAATAATAACAGAAGCTACAGTGGCCTTCAAGGACAAGAACAATTCTACATTTTAAACAATGCACCTGATGACATTCCAACTATGACACTTTCAAGATGGCGGCACTAGGCCTTGGTCCAAGATATGCAGAAATATGGACATATATGAGACCCTTTCTAAGGGGAAAAAATAATTAAAAAAAATGTTTTCAGCTATTATGCACTAAATGAAATGTACTTATCGATATTATAATTATTTTCTACAAAGTCTGCTCGGAAATAAAACCCAAAAAATTCTACACACTGCAGCTTTAAGATGGAAATTCAGAGCGCACATTTTTTCTACGATAAATTCTCTCATTCCAGATTCTTAACATTTCAAAATTTGCATCTGTATTTGATATCACAAATTACATTTATTTGGGTTTTGGACAGTTGGTCTGGCGTAACAAGACAAGGCAAGGCAAGGCAAGGCAAGGCAAGGCAAGGCAATTTTATTTATAGAGCACATTTCAGGCACAGGGCCACTCAAGGTGCTTCACAGGGTTAAAATCAAATAAAGAATACAAATACAAAAAAAGGAACACATTTAAAACATGGATAAAAATACAACATTTAAATAAAAGAATTAAAAAAAAAAAAAATAAAAAATTACTGGTTAAAAAGGGAAACAAGAACGTTTTGAGACCCGATTTAAAAGAGCTGAGAGTCTCAGCGGACCTCAGACTCTCTGACAAGACATCTAAGGATTTTTTTCTCAGACTTTGTGAGCATCAGACACACACATGCGCAGACAGACAGACAGACAGACAGACAGACAGACAGACAGACAGACAGACAGACAGACACACACCTCTACCTACCCAGCAGTTTCTTCCAGGACTTGATGAGAGCTTTGGCCAAAGTTTGAACCTCTTCATCTGAACTGTGTTTCCTCACGGCATTCACAGACATCCCAACTCTGGTCGACTGGAGAGAGAGACAGGGGGGGAGAGAGAGAGAGACAGACAGACAGAGAGAGACAGACGGACAGAGAGAGACAGACGGACAGAGGGAGAGAGGGAGAGAAAAAGACAGATACAGAGAGCTGTTTAAAAGAGGTGTGCCTGCTGCTGCATGTCTTTTGCAAAAACAAGTGCTTTCAGTTAAACGCCTCATTCACGGTGTTAACATTGTGGGCTATTTGCACTGAATTGGAACTTGTGATTTTATTTATTTATTTATATTTAAAAATATACATATAATAAGTTTCAATTCAGAATTACAAGACTGGACAGACTGTGTGCAAGGGACATTTAGAATAGATAAAAATGTGCGATTAATTGCGATTAATCGCGAGTTAACTATGACATTAGTGTGATTATTCGTGATTAAATATTTTAATCGTTTGACAGCACTAACATTTACGTGATGTTGTATCGTGACAAAATGTATGAAAAGTTTGAACAATATTTCTTAATTTGTTTTTACCACTCTGGCATTGAGGAACGGTGTGTTACCTGCAGAGTCTCCAGAGACATCTTGATGTTCTTCAGTTCTCTCAGCAGATCCAGAGCTCCATCCTACAGACACAACAACAACAATAATAATAATAATAATAATAATAACAATAACAATAATAACAACAACAACAACAACAATAATAATAATAATAATAATAAAAATAATAATAATATATTGGATTTAAATAGTGCTTTTCTAGACACCCAAACGCTCTACATTCATTCCCACTGAAATATCCATGTAGCCTGGAAATCCAGACCTGCCGCTGGCAAATCCAGACCTTGCTCAGCCTGCTGGTCTGGACACGATCCATTGGAGCTCATTAACTATGTCGCAAAAAATCCTGAGCTGCCAATCAAATGGTTCTTTCTGATATGTGCGGGCCAGAGGCCGACGTATGGGGCTCCGGGGCGGGCCAGAGGCCGACGTATGGGGCTCTGGGGCGGACGTAACCGGATGACGACAGTAACGTGCATGTGCTGTCAAAGCCGTGATCGTAAACATCAAAGATGGCTGCGGATATGTTGTTTGAGTTTGAGACGGCTTTGGCCTCGACACTTTTGGAAGATGGCACTCAAATCTTTCATTAGCAAGAAAGGGGAATGTTCTGTTTTTCTCCGACCGACCACGGCAAACGTTTAATTGACAAGTTAACGCCGCTGTTCTCTAAACGAACAGGGCTTAATACGTCACCTTGTGCATCGCTCTGATTGGTTGTAGTGCTATCCAACTGTGTGCAGTGGCATTTGAAATGCACGCGTAGGAGCCGCCCCTTGAATTGGGAAGGTCTATTGACCGTGGCCAGACCCTCTATCGTTCTAGATGTGGGTCTGGATTTCCAGGTCAATGTCCATGTGGATTTCACATCACTCAGTGCGTTTCCATGGGACAACTAGATTGGATTAAGCCAGACACCGATTTTGCCACTCGAACGGACTGCGTCACCGAGCAAGCGCAGAACACAAATACCGATATGAGATGTACGATCCTGTATACATGCAGGTAGAATGCAGACTATGAACGAGTTATCTAGGTATTCTTATCCGACTTCGCTTGTCCGTCAATGTGCCAGTTGAAGTCGTATTTGTTTATTTACCCGATTATGAGTCTGCTTGTAAACGTGATGACTTTCTTGCCCAGTAAATGTGATGATGTCGCCCTAATCTGCAGAATAAATCTGGCACAATTTAGATCTTTTATTAAATGAAGATGCATTTTTCTTCTCTGCCAAATGTGTGTCCGTTTAATGAACAGATTTGATTCAGTGCAAACAGTTTAATTAACCACATGTTGCCGTTTGGAGCAGCTGGTGAACAGCTAATGGGATTACATTTACATATTAAATAAATCCTTCATAACACTGCTTTAGCAAAGATCCCATACATTAAAGTAGCCTACAGTAGTCAGTCTGGGGCTGCGGTGTAATAGTGGGATCCTGCTCAATTCCTGCCTGTCCAATTAGCGAACAGAGCGAGTGGCTGAGAACGATGACGTCGAAGTCGCGCTCCAGTTTCAGTTGAATGCTGCGTTCCTATATACTCGGAAGAAGGAGATTTCCGACTTGGTAGTTACGAGTTCCGACCTGTCTGTGTTCCAGTGCATCTGCTCGCGAAAGTATGGACGCCCACAACCTTTCTCGTCCAAATAACTAAACGTTAGGCTCTAACAAGTTACTGTTGCCAGGTACCGGTAGATCCATAGACTACAATATGTAGTGAAGTCGGAAATTTCCGAGTTCCCTGTCCAACTGGAACGCACTGTCAGAAGCCGGCTCATGACACACGTGATGACCAAACGTGATGCGATTGGTTGGCTGATCCAGAGTGGCACTGAGCAGATCCAATAGTTTTAAACTTCAACAGACACCCGCCTCAAAGTGAGTGAATGTTTGCCAAATAGAGCAGTTCCAGACCTTCTGTACAAATGAAATGAAGTACGATGGTCTAGGACCAGGCTAACATTAAAAGGAACTTTTGAATATTTCTGAAACAGTCTCATTTTCCCTCTGATAATCATAAATGACATCAGTGCAAAGAATGCTATTTCTATATAGTTTTTCTTGATGCCTTTGTCATGGGTATACGCTCACCCAGGAACAACAGCTGGCGTAGTAAAAACACTGCCACTTTAGTCCAAAGAGGGCGCTAGAATTAACACAAACCGAAAGTTCCTCGGTGCACCTTTAATATATTAAATGGACTATATGTTTACAAGTTTTTTTTAAACGACCCGTTTTTAAATGTCTTTTCCCTTGCTGGTTATATATTATATATATTTTATTTATTTGTTTATTCCCGGTAAAGGGTTTTTTACTGGGAGTTTTTTTTCTCAGCCGAGCTAAGGGTGTAAGGGCAGAGGGATATAGATAGATAGATAGATAGATAGATAGATAGATAGATAGATAGATAGATAGATAGATAGATAGATAGATAGATTCATACTGTATGGAATGTAAAGCCCACTGAGGCAAATGTCTGTTTGTGATATTGGGCTATACAAATAAAACTGATTTGAATTATATTATTCAACATGCATGAAGGTGAAACTGAGCCACGAGCTTTCTGGGGCTTAGAGATATTTGTATTTGTCGTGTGTTTGCTGGTTGTTAAAAAAAATCTAATAGACAATATGAATTTACAATATTTCAATCTAATAAAAAACACTTTCAATAGTACTCAGCTATTGTTGTGTGTAAAATTGTCGAAATCTTCTCACACACACACACACACACACACACACACACACACACACACACACACACACACACACACACACACTTGCAGTGAGTGGAAAAGAGATGATTGCTTATTGATTCAAGGTGCGGGGCATTTAATTGGCGGCTGTTTTGACCAATGGCTGTCGTGATTTATTGGCAACAAACTTTTTCCGAAAAAAAATGCCAAAAAAAAAGAAGCGACATCCTCGTGTGTTTGTTTGTGTGAGTGTGTGTGTGTGTGTGTGTGTGTGTGTGTGTGTGTGTTTGAGAGAGAGTGAGATTAAAAAGCAGAAAGAAATTAACAAATCCTTTTCCACGGTGCGGTGAGTAGAGTTTACACACTCACACTCTCTCTCTCTCTCTCTCTCACACACACACACACACACACAAATGCCCCCTCTCAGCAGTTAAAGGTTAGCCGTGTAGCCCATCACCTGATCGCATGTTGTTCACTGGATGCAGCGCTTGTTTTTCGGACTCACCGTGTTCTTCTTGTGCACCATTTTATCCAGCTTTTTGGCCAAACGTTCCACCTCTTGATTTTTAGCCATTTTGCGACGATTTCTGTCCGTCCGTTCGCCTCCCTATCCCGCGGTGAAAACCTCCATTGAATGATCGCTAGGGATGAGTGTGTGTAACTCTCTCTCTTTCTCTCTTTTCACTCCTCTGTCTCCTTCTCTCTCTCCCAGCTGCTGCCTCGCTCTCTCGTGTGTTGTTATGTGACACTGTGTCTGTGGGTCCCTGGGAACTGGAGTTTTTTGGGGTTGGTGTCCAAAAAAATTCATCAATGGGGCGATTTCAAAAGTTTTTTTTTTTTTTTTTTTTTTTTTAATAAATCTCACCGGTCCAGTAGCCATGTTTGGATAGACACCTGACTATCCATCCCTGCGTTCCAATACCCACACTTCCTTACTATTTAGTAGCTATGCCAAAAAAATATTTAGGATGTCCCAATACATGCAAGTCAATTGTAGTATGCAACTAACTCCAATAGCATTTTGGAGTATTCATCTTTTATTCTTGACATTATATCCCAACATAATGAGAAAAAAAATCTTCCTTCTCTGATTTTGTTTCTCTCTCCCGTGGCCCTAAAACTCTTCTGTGCTTTAGTATGTAGTGTAGTAAAAAGACTAAAACTCTTCTGTACTTTAGTATGTAGTGTAGTTAAAAGACTAAAACTCTTCTGTACTTTAGTATGTAGTGTAGTAAAAAGACTAAAACTCTTCTGTACTTTAGTATGTAGTGTAGTAAAAAGACTAAAACTCTTCTGTACTTTAGTATGTAGTGTAGTAAAAAGACTAAAACTCTTGTGCTTTAGTATGTAGTGTAGTAAAAAGACTAAAACTCTTCTGTACTTTAGTATGTAGTGTAGTAAAAAGACTAAAACTCTTGTGCTTTAGTATGTAGTGTAGTAAAAAGACTAAAACTCTTCTGTACTTTAGTATGTAGTGTAGTAAAAAGACTAAAACTCTTGTGCTTTAGTATGTAGTGTAGTTAAAAGACTAAAACTCTTCTGTACTTTAGTATGTAGTGTAGTAAAAAGACTAAAACTCTTCTGTACTTTAGTATGTAGTGTAGTAAAAAGACTAAAACTCTTCTGTACTTTAGTATGTAGTGTAGTAAAAAGACTAAAACTCTTCTGTGCTTTAGTATGTAGTGTAGTAAAAAGACTAAAACTCTTCTGTACTTTAGTATGTAGTGTAGTAAAAAGACTAAAACTCTTCTGTACTTTAGTATGTAGTGTAGTAAAGACTAAAACTCTTCTGTACTTTAGTATGTAGTGTAGTAAAACCCTGCGGCTCGGCTGCTTGAGACTTTGAAGTCCCGCGGTATCAAGACGGACACAGACACTGGAGCAAGTCGCTGCAGTTGCTCCCCCCGGGGGGGGGAGCGAAATGTCTGATGGGGGACGGCGTGTTGGGGGGGGGGGGTGGGGGGCGAGTGGGGGTTAAACTCTCTGTGCTTTAGTATGCGTTTCCCCAGTGTAGTTAGGAAAAGACTAAATACGTCCTTCTTTTTGTACTTTAGTATGTTTCGAGTGTAGTAAAAAGAGCTAAACCTCTTGACCCTTGACATAGAAATAATTTGGATGTGTAACTCTCTGTATAGATATATTTAAAAGTGAACACAAACTTCTGTCACTTTAGTATTGGTGAAGTGTATCTTTGTACCAATAAGATTAAAACTCTTGTGCTTTAGTATGTAGTGTAGTTAAAGCCAGACTAAAACTACTTCAAGTACTTTAGTTTGTTACACAGTAGTACAGTCATCATATCATCTCACAATAATAATAAGGAACTCTTCTTAGACCTTCTTTATTTAGGGTTATTCGTAGTGTAGGAAAAATACTAACCACCTTTATTTGGATTTGTAAATTATTCTTGTAAATTATTCTTTATTATTAAAGTAGGTGTTGTAGAAAAGTAACAAGAAAGCTCTGTCTGGGATGGGGACTTTAGTTATGTAGTTTCTGTTGTAAAAAGCCCCACTTTTAAAGTGTTTACTCGTTTTTGTTCTGTTCTGCTTCTAATCGGTTGTAGCATGTGTGATTCCTGGAATATGTTTTAGTAGTCAAAATAAAACTAGAAACTCTTCTGTGCTTTCCAGTATGTAGTGTAGTAAAAAGACTTAAAACTCTTCTGTACTTTAGTATGTAGTGTAGTAAAAAGACTAAAACTCTTGTGCTTTAGTATGTAGTGTAGTTAAAAGACTAAAACTCTTCTGTACTTTAGTATGTAGTGCAGTAAAAAGACTAAAACTCTTCTGTACTTTAGTATGTAGTGTAGTAAAAAGAAAGAGTATGTGATGTTCTTTCTCTCTTTCACTTTAAACACCACCATATATGTCATCAATATAAAAAAAAACAAGTTTGGACTGAGTTCCGGGAAGACGAGTTAATGGTAATATGGTCACCATGCTTGATCACGCTTTAATCTGCAAGGCCATGTGTATTTGATGGAAAAAAAATAAAAAATAAATCGGCACTCGAAACTTTATTAATTGTTCTTATATCTGTCGGAAAGCAAGGACACACACACACACACACACACACACACACACACACACACACACACACACACACACACACACACTGTATTAACTGATCCACACCTAACTTCAACATGTTGTAGTTATTTTTTCTGCTCAACTTAAATGTCATTTCTTCTTCAGAACGGAGTGAAGCTGTGGCTCTTTTTGCAGTAATGACGTAATGTTTCACTCGTATTATTGACCCTAAAAGACCTTCCCCCAGCAGCGGCCATTATAACACCTGCGTGTACTTACTGCTTCAGTCCACTAGATGTCAGTGTTGTTCAGTTATTCTGTGATGACTTGATGTTGCCAGAGCAGGACAGTAAATGATAAAGTACATTTTACTCTGTTTTAGACCAAATACAAGTTTTATTTATACATGATTATCATAACGGATGACAATATAGGATAATATAGGATTTTTAAAAATATATATAGCCTAGACTTCCTATAATTTTGTTTTCATTGTGTTATAAAAAAGGCAAACATATCGTGGAAAATAATAGCCTGGCTCCGCCCGCCCGCCTACTTCCGGCCAAATTTTATTTTCCCTTCAGTAGTCAGTCTGGGTGTACAGCCCATTTCCCAGTTTTGCTGGAGATTCGACAGCCGGTCCAATCAGCGAACAGAGCGAATGGCTGAGAACGATGACGTCGAAGTCACGCTCCAGTTTCAGTTGCCAGAAGCCGGCTCATGACGCACGTGACGACCAAACGTTATGCGATTGGTTGGCTAATCCAGAGTGGCACTGGGCAGATCCAATAGTTTTAAACTTTAACAGACACCCGCCTCCATGAGTTAACGTTTGCCAATTAAAGCACTGCCAGACCTTCTGTACAAATGAAATGAAGTACGATGGTCTGGCAGCACCAGGCTAGGAAAATAAGACGTTTTATTTGAAAACTGTTTGTCTTCATTAAATCTTAAATGCAGTTTTCAATATTGTATTTAGTCTAATCTTGAGTTATTTGTATAACCACATGTGATGCTCTTGGAGTTGCCTTGTGTCTGAATCGGGCTTTATTTATACATGTGCCTTGCCTTGCCTTCATACAAGGGAGACAATTAAAATAAATGTGGATAAAATCTAACTTAATACCTACTAATCAGTTAACTCTCGACACTTCAATTTCAGTCACACAATTTTATTACAACTTTGTCCTCGACATTTAGAAAAAATTTAACATTTCAAAAGTAAAACTTCCAATTGTTTTCTTATCCAGTGGCCTCAATATATTTCCATTTAATCTGTTACATTGAGAGAGAAAAATACATGAATATATAAAAGACAGACAGGCTGGCACAGACAGACAGACATGCTGACAGTCAGATAGACAGGCAGGCTGATAGACAGACAGACAGACAGACAGACAGACAGACAGACGGTATTAATACATTTCATGGAGGAGCAAAAATAAATGGAAATGTCCTCGACTGTTGATGTAATCTAGAACAAATTGCATTTTTAAACAAACTTTCCCAACAGTGTCTGCTAGCTAAAACCACCATATCGCTCTCTGTCTCTCTCTCTCTGTCGTTTTGTCTCTCTCTCTCTCTCTCTCTCTCTCTCTCTCTCTCTCTCTATCTCTCTCTGCATTGTAAGTACATTTGTTTTGCCAACAGCAGCTGGGCTGTGTGTGTGTGTGTGTGTGTGTGTGTGTGTGTGTGTGTGTGTGTGTGTGTGTGTGTGTGTGTGTGTGTGTGTGTGTGTGTGTGTGTGTGTGTGTGTGTGTGTGTGTGTGTGTGTGTGTGTGTGTGTGTGTGTGTGTGTGTGTGTGTGTGTGTGTGTCACACAGATAAAGTCAATCAGCTGAATGATTTGTTCTAGCGCTACATGGTCAATTCATTGAAATGTAATGGAAATTTCAACTTCCACCAATCGTGGAAGTTTTGAGCCGTGGGTCTCGTTTTAAATGTTACTCTGGAACAATATTTAAGTTCAAGAAAATGAACCACTGTTAAAGAAAGTCAGCTTTTCCAATACATGTTGAGTATGTAGTATATACATGTTGAGTATGTAGTATATACATGTTGAGTATGTAGTATATACATGTTGAATATGTAGGAGGGAGGACGTTATAGCCCAGAATGCCCTGCAAAAAAATGATGTCTATATAACATTAGTGTATTTCTGTTAAACAAGCTTTTTTAGATGATAAACTAGGATGTCCACGATCCCTCAGAAATGTCTTCAGTCTCGAAGGTTAAAATGGATCTTTGGAGTTTCAGTTATTGGCCATCTGAATAAGGATCTGTAGCTTGTTCATTTTGACCCTCGACTTCAGGAAGCACCATTGATTGTGCTTGATGTACTTTAAAAAAGGCAAGCTTTTGCCTCAAATTATGTATATCAAACTAGACTATAGTCTTTGTATATAAGTATGTCCCAATCGTAGCATACTGCATCCTAACTATGTGCTTTTTTTAGTCAGAGTATGTAGAATATAGAAAAAAGAAAGAGTATGAGATTTGGAACTCAGCTTATGTATGGAGTCGCTGCTAATAGTTATGACCTCACACAGGAAATTTCCTCTATGTTGTATGGATGGAGCCATTCTTATATCCGTCGGAAAGCAAGGCCACACACACACACGCATACAGGACACACACACACACACACACACACACAAACTCTCTCTCACACACACACACACACACACACACACACACACACACACACTCACACTCACACTCACACACACACACACACACACACACACACACACACACACACACACGGCCAGGCATTGTGTGGCGTTGGCTGGCCTTTTCCGCCCTGATGGTAAATGAGTCAACTGTAAGTTTAGTAAGAAAAGAGTAATTTTTTAATTGCGTTAGATTTCCTTGCTTAGCCCCATGTGGCATTTCCTTGGACCTTTAGCGTGTGTGTGTGTGTGTGTGTGTGTGTGTGTGTATTTCGACAATTTTATACACACCAATAGCCAAATGGATATGTAGAAATCTGCGGGGAAAGGTAGATAAATGTATGTTTATGTATTCTAATAATGAAGAAGATGAAATTACGATGAAGTCAAATGTTAAGCCTGCAACAGTTTGGAAGCTGAATTGGCTTTATCAGGACAAAATGGGACCACATGTATACAGCCGCGGAAAAAATGAAGAGACCAGTCTGGATTTTTTCTCTTTATCTTTACATAACTTATTGAAAATGCTCTTAAATGACAATATTTTTATTGTGAATTTGGTAGAAATGTTGTCAGTAGTTTATAGTATAAAACCAAAATGTTCATTCTACTCAAACATATGCCTATAAAGAGTCAAACGAGAGACACTGAACATTTGGAGTGGTCTCTTCATTTTTTCCATGGCTGTATGTATCATATTCAGTCATTACTGTTGCACTAATCAAAGTGAAATGAGCTTATTGGTTTGAAATGTGGAAAGTTACAATCTGCCAACAACTCAATAAGAATGAGGATTTAGCCAACTGTGCAATCTGTGCAATTTTTGTGGTAAAAACACTACCCCCTCTCTCTCTCTCTCTCTCTCTCTCTCTCTCCCCCCATGGGCCTCGGCCAGCAGCGGACCCGGGTTCGATTCCAGCCTGCGGTCGTTCTCTGCATGTCACTCCCCTCTCTGCCCCATTTCAACTCTGTCTCTACACTATCAATAAAGCATAAAAATGCCAAAAAAAAATCTAAAAAAAAAAAAACACACAAACTCAGCTTTCATACATATCAAATAGTCTAATTGATAGACCGTTGGCTTAAGTAGTAGGGAAACTTGTGTATGTAACATGGTGACTAAAAGCCCTACTAACGTCCTACTCATACTAAAAGCCCTACTAACGTCCTACTCATACTAAAAAGCCCTACTAACGTCCTACTCATACTAAAAGCCCTACTAACGTCCTACTCATACTAAAAAGCCCTACTAACGTCCTACTCATACTAAAAGCCCTACTAACGTCCTACTCATACTAAAAGCCCTACTAACGTCCTACTCATACTAAAAGCCCTACTAACGTCCTACTCATACTAAAAGCCCTACTAACGTCCTACTCATACTAAAAGCCCTACTAACGTCCTACTCATACTGAAAGCCCTACTAACGTCCTACTCATACTAAAAGCCCTACTAACGTCCTACTCATACTAAAAGCCCTACTAACCTCCTACTCATACTAAAAGCCCTACTAACGTCCTACTCATACTAAAAGCCCTACTAACGTCCTACTCATACTAAAAGCCCTACTAACGTCCTACTCATACTAAAAGCCCTACTAACGTCCTACTCATACTAAAAGCCCTACTAACGTCCTACTCATACTAAAAGCTCTACTAACGTCCTACTCATACTAAAAGCCCTACTAACGTCCTACTCATACTAAAAGCCCTACTAACGTCCTACTCATACTAAAAGCCCTACTAACGTCCTACTCATAATAAAAGCCCTACTAACGTCCTACTCATACTAAAAGCCCTACTAACGTCCTACTCATACTAAAAGCCCTACTAACGTCCTACTCATACTAAAAGCCCTACTAACGTCCTACTCATACTAAAAGCCCTACTAACGTCCTACTCATACTAAAAGCCCTACTAATGTCCTACTCATACTAAAAGCCCTACTAACGTCCTACTCATACTAAAAGCCCTACTAACGTCCTACTCATACTAAAAGCCCTACTAACGTCCTACTCATACTAAAAGCCCTACTAACGTCCTACTCATACTAAAAGCCCTACTAACGTCCTACTCATACTAAAAGCCCTACTAACGTCCTACTCATACTAAAAGCAATACTAACATCCTACTCATACTAAAAGCCCTACTAACGTTCTACTCATACTAATTTTGACATCAATTTGAGTATGCTGTGTATACGAGTTTGTGTAGGCGAGAAATGCCCGGATGAGTACTTACTTCCGGTAAGATTTTGTGTATGGATCGATAGGATACTTTTTTTAAATTCTCAAACTACTTTTAATTTTGTTTTTATAATTTTGTGTGGTAAAAACACTACTGCTTTAGTCCAAAGGGGGCGCTAGAATCAGTACTGCTTTAGTCCAAAGGGGGCGCTAGAATCAGTACTGTTTTAGTCCAAAGGGGGCGCTAGAATCAGTACTGTTTTAGTCCAAAGGGGGCGCTAGAATCAGTACTGCTTTAGTCCAAAGGGGGCGCTAGAATCAGTACTGCTTTAGTCCAAAGGGGGCGCTAGAATCAACAGAAACTGAATGTTCCTCGTAGCCACTTTAACGAGGGATTGCATTTAGACTTCTTCTTCTATGGCTTTGGAATGTATTAAATGTTGTGGTGTCTTGTTCTAACGTTTAACAGTCTCATAGTTCTGTGGAAAAACAACATGATTTCCTTTAATGTAACTTTAGTCACGGCTCAACAGACACGTTACAGAAAGCTTGGGTTATCATGAGATCATTCATTAGTTTATTCTTGAATATATGTGATGATTTCAACATCTGTGTGTGTGTGTGTGTGTGTGTGTACTCCTGTAGTGTGTGTGTACTCCTGTAGTGTGTGTGTGTGTGTGTGTGTGTACTCCTGTAGTGTGTGTGTACTCCTGTAGTGTGTGTGTACTCCTGTAGTGTGTGTGTGTGTGTGTGTACTCCTGTAGTGTGTGTGTACTCCTGTAGTGTGTGTGTGTGTGTGTGTGTGTGTGTACTCCTGTAGTGTGTGTGTGTGTGTGTGTGTACTCCTGTAGTGTGTGTGTGTGTGTGTGTGTGTGTGTGTGTACTCCTGTATGTGTGTGTGTGTACTCGTGTATGTGTGTGTGTGTGTGTACTCGTGTATGTGTGTGTGTGTGTGTACTTGTGTGGGTGGATGGATGTGTGTGTGTGTCCCAACATTCCAGCCAGGCGGCCCGGCCGGGAGACAGGAAGTCAGGAACACGGTGGCGATGACATCATAATCCTGGGACAGAGAGAATGAGGTGTGTGTGTGTGTGTGTGTGTGTGGATGGATGTGTACGTGTGTGTGTGTGTGTGTGTGTGTGTGTGTCTGCCCTGCACAGACGCACCAACATGTGGCAGGACGGTAATCAGACAGAGACACATGAGAGAGAAACTAAAAAATGTATTTCAGTCCGCTGCCTCGACAGTGTGTGAACAACAACGTGTGTCAATGTGAGATGACAACTGAACGCTGCTCGGGTTCAATAAGACAGTTAGATTCCATAGTTAGGATAGGACTTACTTTATTGATCGCCAGTGGAGAAACTGGTTTGCCACCATAGTCTGTGCAACACAACAGCTTACCACACCATATTCGCTCATCTGAGTCTCTGGAAACCTTCAAGTCCACTCTTAAAACTCACCTTTTTTCACAGGCTTTTACGTTTTAATGAATTGTTTTGTGTCATTGCTGTAAGTGTGTTTTTTTAATGTGTGCTGTTGTATTTTAATTTATGTATTTTATGTGAAGCACTTTGGTGAATTTAGGTTCTTATAAGGTGCTATATAAATAAAAGTGACCTTGACAGTAACAACATAAGACAAGCATAGTCTCAGGGGGAGTGTAGTCCACTACCATAGTAAAAATAGAAGGTTAAAAAAGGGAATAAATAACAATATAACAATACTGTGATGTGCAAATGAGCAATGTGCAGTAATACAATCAAATCAAATCAGAAGTCATGATTCAAAAAGCCTATAGCTGCTGCGGGAACAGAAGACCTCCTGAACCTCTCTGTAGAGCATTTCGGTAACAGGAGACGTTTACTGATGCCACTTCTAACAGAAGTACAGTCCAGGGGCTGATGGTCATGTGACAGGACAGTCGTGAGCTTCCATAGTTAGTGGTAATGGGGAGAAGGGTGACACTGAAACTGATGATCATTATGGACCATCACATGCATCCCTTACACAGTCTTGTAAGCTGCAAAAAGGACAGATACAAAAAAACACTTTTTTTACCTGCTTCAATTGCACGTTATAATGTCTCCCCTTTCAGTAAGGAAAGATGACATTTGAACTTTTAAACTGTAGCCTGAGCTGCATATCAATTGTATTTGTGCACACTTGACTGCTTTTTAATCATCATTCTTTGTTTATCTATCATACTATGCAGTATGCACCGGCAGAGCTAGTATGTTTGTACTGTTATCTATGAGTAAGAGCCACTTATGCACATGGACTATCCATACCACTTTTTTGTGTGTGTGTGTGTGTGTGTGTGTGTGTGTGTGTGTGTGTGTGTGTGTGTGTGTGTGTGTGTGTGTGTGTGTGTGTGTGTGTGTGTGTGTGTGTGTGTGTGTGTGTGTGTGTGTGTGTGTGTGTGTGTGTGTGTGTGTGTGTGTGTGTGTGTGTGTGTGTGTGTGTGTGTGTGTGTGTGTGTGTGTGTTGGCTGGAACACCTCATTTTCCTGTGAGGAAAGTTTGTTTATTCAGTTAAGAGAAAATTGCCTCATAAGTTGACTGTGAGAATTCATGTGATTTCAGTTCAAAATGGTTTCCTCCATAAAACTTGCGTTCATGTCAGCACACAGCAGGCAGCCGTCTGTCACTCACTCAGGCCAAGTTTAAAATAAGGTTTCATATAGACTTCTGTATACTCTCTCTCTCTCTCTCTCTTTCTTACTGTCTGTCTGTCTGTCTGTCTCTCTCTTTTTGTCTGTCTGTCTGTCTCTCTCTCTCCTCTTTCCAATTTGTCTTTATTGTTTAAGCACTTGTCCTTATGAATGAAGACGGATCTTTTATACTTGGTGTGTGTGTGTGTGTGAGTGTGTGTGTGTGTGTGTGTGTGTGTGAGATTTCCTTTTGGCCAGGTCACAGCAGGACTGAAGTCCAGCAGTGATCTGCTGCTGTGCAGTGTTTTATGATGTGTGTCCGTTCAAAAGTATTTGTGCGTGTGTGGGTTTAATGGTGTGTGTGTGTGTGTGTGTGTGTGTGTGTGTGTGTGTGGGAAGACATTGGCAGCCCCACTCCCACACACTTCCCTCTCACTCCCCCCATGCAAGTAGTTCTCTCTCTCTCGCTCTCTCGCTCTCTCTCTCTCTCTCTCACACTCACACACACAGTGCTCATAAAGACATACAGTCTTTTTTTCCATTTTATTGTACTTTTTTTGTCATAGTTTTTCTTTTCTGAGTTTGGGTTCACAAAGAATATATAAGGTCATCTAAAAAAATACAATTGCTGTTGGTGAATGAGGCCTGTGAGTTTGCATCCTTCACATATACAGTATCTCACAAAAGTGAGTACACCCCTCACATTTCTTCACATTTTTCTTTATATCTTTCCATGCGACAACACTGAATAAATGACACTTTGATACAATGTAAAGTAGTCAGTGTACAGCTTGTATAACAGTGTAAATTTACTGTCCCCTCAAAATAACTCGACACACAGCCATTAATGTCTAAACTGCTGGCAACAAAAGTGAGTACACCCCTTAGAAAAGATGTCCAAATTGGGCCCAAAGTGTCAATATTTTGTTTTGCCATCATTATTTTCTAGCACTGCCTTAACCCTCTTGGGCATGTAGTTCACTAGAGCTTCACAGGTTGCCACTGGAACCCTCTTCTACCCATTCATGACGACATCAAGGAGCTGGTGGATATTAGAGTCCTTGCGCTCCTCCATCTCCCGTTTGAGGATGCCCCAAAGATGCTCAATAGGGTTTAAGACTGGAGACATGCTTGGCCAGTCCATAACCTTTACCCTCAGCTTCTTTAGCAAGCCAGTGGTCGTTCGGAGGTGTGTTTGGGGTCGTTATCATGTTGCAGTACTGCCCTGCGGCCCAGTTTATGAAGGGAGGGGATCATGCTCTGCTTCAGTATGTCACAGTACATGTTAGAATTCAATGAACTGTAGATCCCCAGTGCTGGCAGCACTCATGCAGCCCCAGACCATGACACTCCAACCACCATGCTTGACTATAGGCAAGACACACTTGTCTTTGTACTCCTCACCTGGTTGCCGCTCCACACTCTTAACACCATCTGAACCAAATAAATGTATCTTGGTCTCATCAGACCACAGGACATGGTTGCAGTAATCCATGTCCGTAGTCTGTTTGTCTTCAGCAAACTTTTTGTGGGGTTTCTTGTGCATCATCTTTAGAATAGGCTTCCTTCTGGGATGACAGCCATGTAGACCAGTATGATGCAGAGTGCGGCGTATGGTCTGAGCACTGACAGGTTGACCCCCCACCCCTTCAAGCCCTTCAGCAATGCTGGCAGCACTCATACGTCTATTTTCCAAAGCCAACCTCTGTGTACGACGCTGACCACGTGCACTCAACCTTCGTAAACTGGGCCGCAGGGTGGTATTGCAACATGATAACGACCCCAAACACACCTCCAAGACGACCAGTGGCTTGCTAAAAAAGCTGAGGGTAAAGGTTATGGCCTGGCCAAACATGTCTCCAGACCTAAACCCTATTGAGCATCTTTGGGGCATCCTCAAACAGAAGGTGGAGGAGCGCAAGGTCTTTAATATCCACCAGCTCTGTGATGCTGTCATAAATGGGTGGAAGAGGGTTCCAGTTGCAACCTGTGAAGCTCTAGTGAACTACATGCCCAAGAGGGTTAAGGCAGTGCTAGAAAATAATGATGGCAAAACAAAATATTGACACTTTGGGCCCAATTTGGACATCTTTTCTAAGGGGTGTACTCACTTTTGTTGCCAGCAGTTTAGACATTAATGGCTGTGTGTCGAGTTATTTTGAGGGGACAGTAAATTTACACTGTTATACAAGCTGTACACTGACTACTTTACATTGTATCAAAGTGTCATTTCTTCAGTGTTGTCCCATGGAAAGATATAAAGAAAAATGTGAAGAAATGTGAGGGGTGTACTCACTTTTGTGAGATACTGTATATATGTCTGTCTGTCTGCTTCGGCATTGAAAATCCATACTTGACTTCAATGCAGTTCTGCAAAATAGTGTAATATAGACAATATTCCACAGAGACTAGGTTTAATATAAGCAGAATGCACTGTCAGTATTGTACTTCCAAAAAAGAAATAATGTATTTTTTGTTACAACAGACAAAAAATAATTAAAAAAGTGGGGAAAAAAATTGAAAAATCAACCTAGAAAAATGTGTCAAAATATGTCAGAACGAGATAACTTTTGCCATTCAAATGAACATTATAAATGCATATTCTGAATGCACATTTGAACAAAATGTAATAATGCTCTGGTCAACATATAGAGGTACTTTCTCCTCAAATAAACCTAGTGCTGGTATATGAGTGAATATACAAATTAAAACTACTATAGAAATAAAAAATTATACTAAAAATTTGTTTAAAATTTACAGAAAATTGCAAGTGTTAAAGAAAGTGCAACATGTTAATGTGAGTCATCAACACACAACCCACTCCCCTTGTTTTGCTGTTTGCTGATCTATTGTGTTTAGTCGTCACTCATCTTGTCGTGTGTGTGTGTGTGTCTTTATGTGTCCTGTATTGTTATACCGTGTGTGTGTGTGTGTGTGTCGACCCCTTCCCTCCCCCCCCCCAGGGATTAGAAGCAGAAGAATAGCATCAGCTTTGCATTGGTGTGAAACTGAGAAAGTGTTTCTTCCCTGGTTCTTCTTCCTGTCTGTGTACACACACACACACACACACACACACACACACACACACACACACACACACACACACACACACACACACACACACACACACACACACACACACACACACACACACACACACACACACAAACACTTCCTCCCAACGAGGCTCATGGGAGTTTAAATGTCCGCCCAGCTGTCTGTCTCTGTTTGTTTTTGTTTGTTGCACTTAAGATAACGTTAATTAAGACTTTTAACGAGCGCTCCTGTGGCATAGTGGATAGAGCGCGTACCATATCGACTCCGGCCTTCGTTGCAGCGGTTGCAGGTTCAAATCCGACCTGTGGACCTTTACTGCAGGGCTCTCTCTCTCTCTCTCTCTCTCTCTCTCTCTCTCTCTCTCTCTCTCTCTCTCTCTCTCTCTCTCTCTCTCTCTCTCTCTCTCTCTCTCTCTCTCTCTCTCTCTCTCTCTCTCTCTCTCTCTCTCTCTCTCTCTCTCTCTCTCTCTCTCTCTCTCTCTCTCTCTCTCTCTCTCTCTCTCTCTCTCTCTGTGTGTGTGTGTCTCCCCATTTCAACTCTGTTCTGTCTAATAAAGCTTGAAAATGCCAAAAAAAATTATCTAAAATTCTCTCTCTCTCTCTCTCTCTCTCTCTCTCTCTCTGTGTGTGTGTGTCTCCCCATTTCAACTCTGTTCTGTCTAATAAAGCTTGAAAATGCCAAAAAAAATTATCTAAAATAAAATTAAGACTTTAAAATCAGGCCTCTGGTCATTGATGGTTAATGGTCTTCTCAGGAGTTCACCAAACACTTGTGGAAGGTAGAAAATCTTTCTGTCTGAAATTAATAACGGGGACATACTGTATTGTAAATGTATTTCTATAGCGCTTTTCACAGACGGGGATAGACACACAAAGATAGATTAGTCATCTTATTATATTAAAGCTGCAGTGTGTAGAATTTTGGGGTTTATTTCCCAGCGGATTTTGTAGAAAGCAATTATAATATCCATAAGTACATTTAATTTAGTGCATAATAGCTGATTTTTTAATTTTTTGAATTATTTATTTTTCCCTTACAAAGGGTCTCACATATGTCCATATTTCTGCATATCTTGGACCAAGACCTAGTGCCGCCATCTTGAAAGTGTCATAGTTGGAATGTCATCAGGTGCATTGTTTAAAATTTAGAATTTTTCTTGTCCTTGAAGGCTTCTGTTATTATTCGAAAGGGTTGGGGTTACCCAGGGAGCGTTACATTCTAGAACTTTGTAGAACTTTCTTGATGACGTCATATTACACACTGCAGCTTTAAAAGAACAAAGAAGGATCTGTTTGAGAAGGAACAGGCAAGACTACATATATATTCCTGCCACAACTTTACAGTACTTTATTATAGAAATCGGTGTATGAGTGTGTGTCTATGAATGGGTGAATGTGGTAAGAAATGTTAAGCGCTTTGGGGCTGAGAAAATCGGTTAAAAAGCGCTATATAAGTCAAGTCTATTTAGCATTGAAATAAAGAAGTAGATCCTGCATTTCTAACTGTATAGGTCATACAAAGACGTACATACAACAATACAACAACAACTGTTCTTCTACACACACTACTTCTATGGTTAAATCTAACATGTAACGAGTTGACATCCAGCAGGTCAGAATAGGGTTTTATAAGGTAACTGAGTCTCTGTCACTTTCTATCAATGCAGTCATGAAGTAACAGGCTTTGTCCTTCTTTCAGCATGCCTGCACTCATTGTGTGTGTGTGTGTGTGTGTGTGTGTGTGTGTGTGTGTGTGTGTGTGTGTGTGTGTGTGTGTGTGTGTGTGTGTGTGTGTGCGCAAAGTTGGATATAGGTCAGACCAGGGTGTATGCATGGGGGTTGTGTGTCTGTGTGAGTGATTTGCAGTGTTGAAAAGGCACTCCAATCGTTATCCATGTTAAGTGAAAACAATGACCACACACACACACACACCCCCCCCCACACACACACACACACACACACACACACACACACACACACACACACACACACACACACACACACACACACACTCTCTCTCTCTCTCGCTCTCGCTCTCTCTCTCCACCCTCCTGCTGCTCTAAGCATCTCCCCACCGTGGCAGTAGCACAATTCCCAGAAACTACCCTCTGTCCAGAACACACACACACGCACGCACGCACACACACCCTATAGATTCCTATCAGTTGTGTGTTTAAGTGAGCATAGCACGTGTGTTGCCGTGTTTACGTTGTGTATGAACTAAGTGCAACAGGACAATGGTGGGACGCAGTGAATGTGGCCACACACACACACACACACACACACACACACACACACACACACACAGGGGATGAATGTTTGTTATTCTGGTAACCTGTGTAACCTTTTGTTTGTCCCTGTGTTTGTTTTACTACGCACCCTGAACGCACCGTCAGCTGTTTTCTGACTGATTGATTGTGTGTGTTGCCCAGCGGTCGACAGTAACTAAGTACATTTACTAGAGTACTGCATTTAAAGGTGCTACGAGGAACTTTTAAACAGTCTAATTGTTTTCCTCTGATGATAATAAATTATATGTAACAAACGAGACCATCAGTGCAAAGAATGCTATTTTTATATAGTTTTTCTTAATGCCTTTGTCATGGGTATACTCTCACCCAGGAACTACAGCTGGCGTAGTAAAAACACTACCGCTTTTGTCCAAAGGGGGTTGTGTATGCGAGTTTGTGTAGGCGAGAAATGCCCAGATGAGTACTTACTTCCGGGAAGGTTTTGTGTATGGATCGATCGGTAATACTTTTCCTGCTCAACCGCCCCACAATGCATTGCGTCTTTTCAATTGACATGGATTTATTTTTTGTTCTTTATTGCTTCTGTATACTTCAGTGTAAACGGTCCGACGAACCTCGCATACACAAATGATCGTTAAGTAGACAGTATGTAGTATATACATGTTGAGTATGTAGGAGGGAGGACGTTTTTCTAAAAATCACTTCTTGGCATTTTCAAGCTTTATTAGACAGTACAGAGTTGAAATGGGGAGACAGAGAGAGGGAGATGACCTGCAGTAAAGGTCCACGGGTCGGATTTGAACCTGCGACCACTGCAACGAAGGCCGGAGTCAATATGGTACACGCTCCATCCACGACACCACCGGAGTGCCCCAATATTGAATTTTTTTTTAAATATCCTAGTACGTGTGGACAATACTGCATGGAAAAAGCGGCATATTTTAGGAAGAAAGTTGTAGAATGCCTTGAAAATCAGTATGTCATCCACCCTGTGTTTATTGTTTCAAAGTCACTTCACCCTCGACTTAGCTGTAGCAAGGAAATAAATCTGGTCTCCGTTAAGCTAGCAAGCGGAACATTGTCCCTCCTCGTTTATCATATATCTATCAAGCCACACACACACACACACACACACACACACACACACACACACACACACACACACACACACACACACACACACACACACACACACACACACACACACACACACACAGACACAGTGGCTAATATAAGGACTAAGCTTTAGGCTAAGAAAGAAACTGACCTTAAAAAATAGCATTTAACATGTCAAAATCACAAATGTAAGACAAGCTTGTGTGTGTGGTTGTGGGTCGCTCTGTGCCATTGTCTGAGAGAATTCTTTAACTTGGTAAACGCTTGTATTATATTATATTATATTACAGGGGTGGCCAACCTGCGGCTCGCGAGCCTCATGCGGCTCTTTGCCTTGCTTCGTGCGGCTCTTCAGTTCATATCTAATTTTGTGATTTATAATTTTTTTTTTTTCTATACTTTTTGTTGTGTGGGCCTATGTGTGCGCATGTTCGCAAACGTTTCATGCGGCTCTTACGTTCGTTTTACATGTTGTTTATTATTTAATTTTTTATTTTATTAATATGTAGGCCCTATGTGTATGCCTGTTTGCAAATGTTTAATTGAGGACGCAACATAATGTTCGCAAACGTTTGGTGTGGACGCAACCTAAAACTGCCCGCTCAGCTTGGAGGGAGGTTTTCGGTGAGTAAACAATTTGTGTCAAGTTCGCTCCGAAACAGAGTGGGAGAGTTCATATTTTTTGTTGAACGTTATACCAAGCCATTCTGCCTTATATGCCAGGCGTCATTAGCGCATTTCAAGGCTTCAAATCTTCAGTGCCACTTCAGCTCACTTCATGCATAGTAAGAGAAAAACGCTATTGTAAATTGTTATATTTTTGTTTGTGGACTTGGTTGAACTGAGAGTTTGTGTGTG
Source organism: Hyperoplus lanceolatus (assembly GCA_026929865.2). Lineage (NCBI taxonomy): Eukaryota > Metazoa > Chordata > Actinopteri > Uranoscopiformes > Ammodytidae > Hyperoplus > Hyperoplus lanceolatus. Next base: position 29,863,689 of record CM049404.1, on the reverse strand, counting down.
AGGCAGTGCACACAATGTTCATTGTTGAACATGACTGGCCTGTCGTCTTAGTACTGTAGGAGTCCAGTTCTGTCATTATCACAGGGGCGGCCTTAGCGATCTGGGGGCCCGTTTCAAGTCCTAGCGTGGGGCCCCCCGTTTTTTTTTTTTTTTTTTTTTATAAATAATGCGAAAATTAAAAAGATTGTGGATTCCAGTTGGTTCTTCGACGGATTATGAGATAATAGGCCCCTGGACCAAGACTCTTAAAGGACTCCCCCACGCCTACCTATCCAGTCAGGTACACTGACTTTTCCACAACATACAATTATTGGCAAAAAACATATTAAGGAAGTCAGTGTTTCCCAGATGATTTTGGGACACTGTGGGAGGGACCCTGGTCCTTGCTGGGGGGTCAGGGGGCATTGCACACTGGAAGAAAATGTTTACCGTTTTAAAGTAAAATGCATCAATCTGATGCACTTAGAGAGGAAACATTTAGAGGCTAAATCAAAACTTGAGCTGCAGAAGGAACATTATTTTTCTGATTTTTCTTAAGCAGGCAGCATCCTTTACTCTGCAGCTGCAAACACAGTAGATTGGTCTGCAGACCTGTTATGTGATGGAGAGACCCATTTCAACAGATAAAGGGTGGATAGCTACTTTTTATGAACAGTATAGAATTTACACAAATAAAGTTTATTCCTGTATGTGTGGGGGCCTTAGAGGCCCCTCATGAAGCCCCTAAGACAGAGCTAATAATGCTGTTGCTTTACAATTGCTTTTGTATTTCTCCCCTACTAGGGGCCCATGATGATTTATTTCCTTATATTTAGGCTATTCCTTTTTGGAACCTTTTATTGACATGAGTGACTGAGCTCTTTGACTATAAGACATGTAAAGTGATCAGTACCTTAGCTTAGGGCCCCCTTGAGCCCTTGTGCCCCTGGGCCTGGTAGCATGCACAAGCATTATTTATTTAAAAAATAATAATAATACAAAATTCAACTGAAACGGGTGAAACATAGTTAAGGCCGTTACTGCATTATAATTTTGGTTGTGTGACATTTACAGTAAATCTGACTGAGCAGAGGCGTGTGTGTGTGTGTGTGTGTGTGTGTGTGTGTGTGTGTGTGTGTGTGTGTGTGTGTGTGTGTGTGTGTGTGTGTGTGTGTGTGTGTGTGTGTGTGTGTGTGTGTGTGTGTGTGTGTGTGTGTGTGTGTGTGTGTGTGTGTGTGCGTGTAGAGGAAGGGATGGGGGGATGGCTCTTTCAGTAACACAGTAAAAAATGGGGTCTATCTAGTCTCTGTGGTCGGCCACCCCTGTTATATTACATTATATTGTCTGTGTTTGTAGGGGACTGGTGGTTATGATAATCAATCTATGTGTGGGTAATAAAGCGGGAAAACATTAAGAGACCAGTCTGGATTTTTCTCAAATCTTCATCTCTACATAACTTATTGAAAATGCTCTTAATGACAAAAAATGTATTGTGAATTTGGTAGAAATGTTGTCAGTAGTTTATATCATAAAACCAAAATGTTCATTCTACTCAAACATATGCCTCTAAATAGTCAAACGAGAGACATTGAACATTTGGAGCGGTCTCTTCATTTTTTCCAGAGCTGTATAACTGGGCCTAGTGCATGGCTACGTCCACACTAATGAATACATCTTGTTTTTCTGTATTCTAGTCGTCTGTCAACATTGTTGTTTAGCTGCTGAAACAGTTTGCAAACCACTGTGCTGCTGACTGGACATATTTAAAATCATAAATGTATTGGTGTGTGTGTGTGTGTGTGTGTGTGTGTGTGTGTGTGTGTGTGTGTGTGTGTGTGTGTGTGTGTGTGTGTGTGTGTGTGTGTGTGTGTGTGTGTGTGTGTGTGTGTGTGTGTGTGTGTGTGTGTGTGTGTGTGTGAAAAAAAAATTAGTCTAAATCTAATCTAGGTTTTTGGTTCCCTGTAACTGTTTTTGTGATCACTTATGGATTTGGAAGAGTCCTGATTCTGAGGACATTCGAACTGGCGAATGATACAATTGAATTCATCTGTGGCTTCTGAAAGTTAACCTTGTGGTTACTCGGCCATCCTACTCTGTTGCAAATCAGACGCTTTTTGTCGCAAATTTCTTTTTTTGATAATGACATTCATATCGTATTCAGCTGAAGAGCCCCCGGGCCGTTTGGCAACATAGTCTGAAGCATTTTGTTGCTGCTGTTTATAGTGAAGGTGTTATGTAATTATTCATTCATTAACAAGTCATCTTTTCAATACACCTGGCATTATGATTATGATATCAGAGCATCCGACTGTCGCATAGCAAATCCATTCAGACAGACAGACAGACAGACAGACAGACAGACAGACAGACATATTGTTTATAACACACAACACATATGGACATCTCACACTTTTGTTTACATCACCTAACCACACATATGGACATCTTACACTTTGTTCACATCACCTAACACACACACACACACACACACACACACACACACACACACACACACACAGTGATCCCCTCCCTCCGTCTTTAACATTTTCTGAATAGCTGCAGCGACCACAGAATGCATTCCAGACTTCTGTGGCTGATTTAACTGGAGGCTCTGAGTTTGTTCACCATCACTCTTCCTCTCTTCCTCCTTCTCATCAAGTCTTTGTTTCTCTCCTCCAGTCACGTCCGTACTGTCCCTTTAAATATACAGTGTGTATATTTAAAGGGACAGTATATATATTATCTCTGTATGCAAATGTCCCCAGTTGACTCCATTTTCCTTTTTTTTCAGTTTTTTTCTGACAAACCTACATTTTTTCACGTCTTTCTCTTGCCTTCTGTGTACCTCTCCTTTTAGTAATCCGTCTGTTTTTACTCACATTTTTAGATGTTTTTACATATTTTTACTGATAGATATATAGATAGATAGATAGATAGATAGATAGATTTTTTTTTTGGGGGGGGGCATTTTGCACTTTATAAGACAGTTTAGAGAGAAAGAGTTGAAATCGGGGGCAAGGAGGGAAACTTATCATTTATTACAATAAGATAACAGTCTTTATTTATCTCCTCCTGTCACGTCCGTACTGTCCCTTTAAATATACACCACATATGTGTATATTATGTTTACTATGCATATGTCCCCAGTTGACACAATTTTCTTTATTTTTATTTTTGCTGTTTTTTTATGACAAACTTAAAGGGACAGTGTGTAATATGACGTCATCTACAAAGTTCTAGAATGCAACGCTCCCTGGGTAACCCCACCCCTTTTGAATAATAACAGAAGCTACAGTGGTCTTCAAGGACAAGAACAATTCTAAATTCTGAACAATGCACCTGATGACATTCCAACCAACATGGATGCCTCCATAAGACTTCCCCTCTCAATGTACAAAATGTAATATTAATATTTGTAATTCTCCGCTCAGGAGGATAATTCAGATTATTGGCAGAGGTGGTTTTACACCAATGAGGACATATTTATGAGTGAGGATATTGATTTTAGCTAATAAATTACTGAAAATGTTACACAGTGTCCCTTTTTTTGTAATATTGTTCTCTTTTACGTTTTCTCAAGTTGCCCTCCGTGTGCCTCTCCTTTTAGGAATCTGTCTGTTTTTACTCGTATTTCTATATGTTTTTGCATATTTTGACTCACATTTGTACACTCCTTTCACGTCCGTACTGTCGCTTATATATATATTATTTCTGTATGGATATGTCCCCAGTTGACTCCATTTTCCTTCTTTTTCTTTTTTGAAGTTTTTTTTTGACAAACTTAAATTTTTTCATATCTTTAGATATTTTTTCTCTTCAAAGGTGCTCCGAGTAACTTTCAGTTTGTGTTAATCCTAGCGCCCCTCTTTGGACAGAAGCGGTAGTGTTTTTACTACGCCAGATGTAGTTCCTGGGTGAGCGTATACCCATGACAAAGGCATTAAGAAAAACTATATAAAAATAGCATTCTTTGCACTGATGGTCTCGTTTGCTGTTACATTGTAATACATGATCATCAGAGGAAAAATGAGACTGTTTCAGAAATATTTTAAAGTTCCTCGTAGCACCTTTAACATCTTCCCCGTTGCCTTCCGTGTCTCTCTCCTTTTAGGAATCCCTCTGGTGTTCCTCATATCTTTCCTCATATATTTCTTTTTAATGTTTTTTGTTCGTTTTTTTTGTGATTTGAATTTGAGTCCATGCCTGGATGAGTATAAGAACTCATTTGGGCATTTCTCGCCTACACAAACTCACATACACAACCACAACATACTCAAATTGACGTCAAAATGAGTATGAGTGGGACGTTAGTAGGGCTTTTCAACACAGCCTATAACTCTGACTGTAAGTGAATAAAAAAATAAACTCTGACAATGATAGATTAGCCACAGTATGTCCACTGCAAGTTCTGAGTCTTACATATTTTTATTTTTTTTTTTATAGAATTGAAACTGAAACCACAAGCTGCCTGGAACAGAGGAAATCAAAATAAAACCTTCACTGTAGCCTTTGGAAAGTGGTCGGCAGTAATTCAAAATACACATAATTTGTATTAAATTGAGTAAAACATGCAGTAACAACCCCCGAAAAAACCCGAAGGTCCTTTAAGGCAATCTAGACCTGCTACTTCTCTGGAAAACTATGGGATACACTTTACTGACTGACTTAATCCACACAACATAACTGAACAATTTTTTTTTTTTAAGATAATTTTGTTGCATTTTTATCTTTTTATTAGACAGTTTGGAGAGACAGAGATGAAATGGAACAGAGAGGGAGAGAGGGGAATGACATGCAGAGAATGACCCGGGGCGGATTCTAACCCGGGGCTGCTATGAAGAGGACTGAGACTCTATTGGGTGGGGGGGGGGGGGTCTAACCACTACACCAGGAGCGATTCCCCATAACTGAACAATTAAATAAAAAAACTAGAATAATTTGCCAAGAAAAATCATATTTTCTGCATTCCTCCGGCCTCTATGCTGTGCTAACCCGGCCGTTATAGGAGCCTCTAGTGGGTTAAATAGTCTTAAACCTCACACTGCTATGGCCTGGTCCTACCAGACCATCGTACCATCATTTCATTTGTACAGAAGGTCTGGAATCACTCAATTGACAAACGTTCACTCACTTGAAGGCGGGTGTCTGTTGAAGTTTAAAACTGTTGGATCTGCCCAGTGCCACTCTGGATCTGCCAACCAATCGCACAACGTTTGGTCGTGGCGTATGTGTCATGCGCCGGCTTCTGACTACTGTATAAAATCAATGTGCGATCACTGAAGGCTTCTCTCATGTAGAGATGCACCGACAGTGTTGTTGTAATTACTCAGAATTCCTCATGGGGGCGACAGAAGTTACGCACAAAGGCTTTAAACAATTTCGGATGAAAAACATGTTCTGCTCTCAATTGGAGCTTCATCTGCATATTGCCAATATGCAGGTGAAACCACATACATTACAAACAGTACGTTGTAGAGAAAAACTGAGACAGAAGTTGAAATATTTTCAGTCAAATTTTTAGCTGACGCCATAAATCCAAATACCAGTGTCAAACCCCCTGCCAGCAATAGCACCTCTAATCATACATCAGTCTCTTCTGCCAGGCTTTAATCACTGATCATCTGCCCTCATTTAAATGTGTGTGTGTGTGTGTCAGTGTCTGTGTGTGTGTGTGTGTGTGTGTCAGTGTGTGTGTGTGTGTGTGTCTGTGTGTGTGTGTGTGTCTGTGTGTGGTTTTTCTTTGCCTCAGAAATGACTATGAACATCATGATTATCCCATTTCACATCTAAATCACTTTATATCTCACACACACACACACACACACACACACACACACACACACACACACACACACACACACACACACACACACACACACACACACACACACACACACACACACACACACACACCACTTTATATACCCCTCAACCGCTCTCAAAACAGCGTCAGCCTCTGCAAAGTGATATAAAAACACTTTGGTTTTAAATGAGCGGCTGTAACGAAGGAATGGGTTTGTGTTGACTTAGCAAACGGCCAGGCCAGCAGTTTAGACAGTGCAGAACTACTTATGCAAGCACCAAGTGCTCTTAGTCAAAGTCAAATGTATTTCTACTGCACATTTAAAACCAGAATCAGGTGACCAAAGTGCTGTTACAAGATACAATACAAAACAACATATAAGATACATGAGGGAAATAAAGTTAGGAGTGTCAAAGTCTCAACTTGTGTTAAAGGCCAATGCAACACAAGTCGGTCGTTCTCTGCATGTCACTCCCCTCTCTGCCCCATTTCAACTCTGTCTCTACACTATCAATAAAGCGTAAAAATACCAAAAAAAAACATCTTAAAAAAAAAAAAAAAAAAGTGAGTCTTAGATTAAAGGTGGAGTCAGTGATTCTGGAGAACGCTTGTTGTCAAAATCAATTAAGTGAAAATCAGTGAATATCTCCTCACAATCCGCTACCTGACTGTACTGTGTGCGTTGAAAAAAATAATCCAGGTTTTATACACAGCCTAGGCTCTGTAATTGGGCATTGTTGCTATTGCTACAGTGGGACCCCCCTTTTGTTCTTTTTTTCTTAGCTTGCACACAGTACGGACAGGTAGCAGATCATGAGGAGATATTCAGTGATTTTGTAAAAAAAAACGTTCTCCAGAATCACTGACTACACCTTTTAACAAACAAAACGAGGGTTTTGAGTAGCCTGGCACCGCCCGACTACATGCTTCCGCTCGATTTTCATTTCCCTTCAGTAGTCAGTCTGGGTCTGTGGTATATTAGTGCGTTTTCTCAGCCAGATTTCTGCCGGTCCAATCAGCGAACAGAGGGAGTGGCTGAGAACAATGACGTTGAGGTTGTGCGCCAGTTTCAGTTGTAGTCAGAAGCCGGCTCATGACATGTCACAACCAAACGTTATGCGATTAGTTGGCAGATCCAGAGTGGCACTGGGCAGATCCAATAGTTTTAAACTTCAACAGACACCCGCCTACAAGTGAGTTAACGTTTGTCAATTGAGCGATTCCAGACCTTCTGTACAAATGAAATGAAGTACGATGGTCTGGTAGGACCAGGCTAAATGAAGTACGATGGTCTGGTAGGACCAGGCTAAATGAAGTACGATGGTCTGGTAGGACCAGGCTAAATGAAGTACGATGGTCTGGTAGGACCAGGCTAAATGAAGTACGATGGTCTGGTAGGACCAGGCTAAATGAAGTACGATGGTCTGGTAGGACCAGGCTAAATGAAGTACGATGGTCTGGTAGGACCAGGCTAAATGAAGTACGATGGTCTGGTAGGACCAGGCTAAATGAAGTACGATGGTCTGGTAGGACCAGGCTAAATGAAGTACGATGGTCTGGTAGGACCAGGCTAAATGAAGTACGATGGTCTGGTAGGACCAGACTAAATGAAGTACGATGGTCTGGTAGGACCAGGCTAAATGAAGTACGATGGTCTGGTAGGACCAGGCTAAATGAAGTACGATGGTCTGGTAGGACCAGGCTAGGTTTTGAGGACATTCATAACTACAAGAATTTATTCAGCAAGAATAAAATCCCTAACCCTACTTCACACTGTTTTGAATTAACAGGCAAATATACTTAACAAGCACAACCAACTGTACGATCTGGAAAAGCTGTCACCATATTCTGACTTCAAAGCAAAAATATATTTGTGCGAAGACTACACACACACACACACACACACACACACACACACACACACACACACACACAACTTTTATTTAGAGTTGTGTGAGACCCACGTGGTGTTTCAACACTGTCAACAATTTGCCTAAATGTTTTCCAGCTGCGAGCGGCTCTTGTGTAACCGGGAACAACATCTCTAGCAAATCAAACTACTCTATAAAGCCAAAGCTTTGTGGTCGCCGGTTCATCTCTCTCTCTCTCTCTCTCTCTCTCTCTCTCTCTCTCTCTCTCTCTCTCTCTCTCTCTCTCTCTCTCTCTCTCTCTCTCTCTCTCTCTCTCTCTCTCTCTCTCTCTCTCTCTCTCTCTCTCTCTCTCTCTCTCTCTCTCTCTCTCTCTCTCTCTCTCTCTCTCTCAAAAAATTAATAATAAAAAAAAAAAAAGCTCCAAGCCTAATTCATCTGTCAACTTGACACCAGACACTGAAAAACCCCTCCTGAAAGACTCACTTCTATGATCACAGTAAAACATAACCTCAGGGATAATTGGATACATGTCTATTGTGGTCTGTTTGCATGTGTTGGAGACTGACGTATCAAGCAAAATAAATTCTAGCTAATGTTAGCCTAACTGATGCAGTGTACAGGGTTGAATAACTTGTTGCCAAGAACTGAAAAATGTGGAATTGATAAACAAACATCTGTTATTTCAAATACAAAATGCAGTGTGTAATATGACATCATCAAGAAAGTTCTACTAAGTTCTGGGTAACCCCAACCCTTTCAAATAATAACAGAAGCTACAGTGGCCTTCAAGGACAAGAACAATTCTAAATGTTAAACAATGCACCTGATGACATTCCAACTATGACACTTTCAAGATGGCGGCACTAGGCGTTGGTCCAAAGTATGCAGAAATATGGACATATATGAGACCCTTTCTAAGGGGGAAAAAAGATTCTAAAAAAAAAAAAAATCCAGCTATTATGCACTAAATTAAATGTACTTATGGATATTATAATTACTTTCTACAAAATCTGCTAGGAAATAAAACCCAAAATTCTACACACTGCAGGTTTAAAGGTGCTATGAGGAACTTTTGTATATTTCTGAAACAGTCTCATTTTTCCTCTGATGATCATAAATTACATGTAACAGCAAACGGGACCATCAGTGCAAAAACTGAAACTGAAAGTTCCTCGGAGCACCTTTTAAAGAACAAATGACTATTCACAAAAGACCTGGCACTAGTGATATCTCACCCAGACACCCAGCTGTGAGGCAACAACAGGTTTTATAGACTCTGGGGCTAAAGTGGCTAGATTCATGCTGAGCGCTCACACACAAACACAACCTCAGTCCTCTATGCAAAGCCACTCATTTAAGACTCTCTCTCTCTCACACACACACACACACACACACACACACACACACACACACACACACACACACACACACACACACACACACACACACACACACACACACACCGCTATCCACTCAAGTTAGCTAGTGCATTGGGGCAGCGAGTTGTTTTTGGTGTCGTTAGGAGAAAGTGATTTAGCTGTGAAGGTGACATGATTATAACGTTTGTTTCTAGTCATTTGTGGTTAACCGTTTATCATTAATTAAAGCCGAGCCTAGATTCTGTGATGGTATAAACACAGTGGCCTATTTCAGAAGGGGTGTGTGCACTGAAAAAAATGATTTTTTGGGCTTGTAATTATTACTTGATTATTTGATTACATTTTACAAGGAAATATGATTTCAGTGCTTCTACTTCAAAATGTCACCCTTTATTTAATGTGTTACTTGATTTTTATTTGTAATTATATATCCTCATTTTTATATGTAAATATTATCCATCCTTCCAAGTAATATTAACATAACAACTGTATTGACCGTACAGCCTGACATAAGCAAGTAAACTTTACTTAGATAATAGGCATAAGCTTGCAATCTTGCGCATGCTCAGTGGATGAGTTCAGTACATTTTGAATTCAGAGGAACTAGGCATTAACAGGACTTCTGGACGACACACTTCGACTGGGGGATTGTTTCGGTGCTCATCTGATGAGACAATTCATGGACGTGGAGGCTTGGGGTATGTTAACTTATATGCTTAACTAACTTTTTAATGGTCTGTAGGCTTAGTCATTGTTCTACTATTTTAGCAGCTAACCGGCTAACGGCTCTTCCCGCGTCCGCAGGCTGTTTTGGACTTGCGCCAAAACACTATTGGACTTGCATGAGTCCTTTTTAGAGGTCCATGGACACAGACATAGCACAGGTAAACAGCATGGACATTTAAGTAAACAGGGCTGCAGGGATAACAGTGCCACAGTGTGTGATACCGAACGCGAGGAGCCTCTTTCATCTAGGGCCCGTTGTGTTTTGAGGTCCGGTAAAGTTAGCAGGCACCATTTTGACTTGCTGATATTAGCCTGTTGGTTAAACTGACAACACAATGCTTGCTTTGTTCAGATAATGTTACTTCTCTTAAGACTAGTATGAGTTATTGAGTGTTAACACCGCTGTGGCACAGGCTGTATCATTGTAATTGGTTTAAGATGTTTAAAAGATTGTTAATGATGTTAGCCACGAAGCTAATGCTAATCGCAAAGGCAGCTAGCTGCTATACTAAACCAGGCATTGTTTAACATTGAAGCTAGCCAAGCTAAGTTGCTATCACTCCAGTAACATTAAATGCAGTTTGTTAGTGAAGCAGTGATGGCCCATTTGACTTAGAAGTCAGTATGTTATAAGTGTATTCACTCATAAATGATTGTGATATAAATACAGTCTGATTTATTTAATTTTCTTTGTTGAAACTTGCATGCTGATTTAAAACAGTAGGCCTAATTTTTTCATTTAACTTTTATTTATCCTCGAGAGACCAATTGAGGGGTGACCCTCATTTACAATGGTGTCGAGTTAATGGCTAATGGCAATACAGTTAATTTAAACGTTTTTAAAGGGAAATATATTTAAATAAGTCACATGTATTTTGAAAAGAGGAATATATATTGCAAGTAAAAGAGGTGCCAAAAAATAAATACTAATTGGAAAGATGTTAAAAAATACAAATACTGCCTCTTCAATGTAAATAATTTCATATGCAGAATTTTTCCTGGCACAACACAGTGGTGGTGACAGTATGCTTTATTTCATGTTGATTCATTCCTCTGTTCTGTATTACTGCAGCTTCTTCCTGTGGAGATGGGTACCCCGGCAAAGCTGCGGATCATCTTGGATGATGATGACATTCGTAAACTGGTTCTACCTTTAGGCATCCCAAACTCCCTTCAGGACCTTAATGATGTTATTCAAGAGACATTTCATATCACCAGGGCGTTTAATGTGATGTATCAAGACTTGGATTTTGGAGGCCAGTTTTTCATTCTAAGCTCCATTGAAGAAGTGCAAGACAAGGCTACACTAAAGCTTGTATTTACTCAACCAAATGTCCTAACTCTCAGTCCTGTGGAAGTATCTCATGTCGAATCCTTAGTTCCAGAACAGTCTTCTGATACAAGCGCTGGCCAGTCTTCTGATTCTCAGGACACAATCCTGCTGTCCTCCTCGGATGAAAGTGGACAATCTTTATGGTCTCAGCCATGGCCGGCAACGTTTCCAATACCTGCCTTTCCTCATGATGTAGACCTTATGATGGAAGTAGGAAACCAAGCCTATGAAAAGGATGGCACACTGTTGAACAATCCAAAAGTGACGAGTAGCATACTCGAGAGGCTAGCAGACACCATATTTTCATATACAGCATACCCAACTGGTCTCCAGGTTTTAGCTGTGGTAGAAGCTTTGGTTGAAAAGTACCCATGCCTCAAAGACCAGGGGTCTTTTAATGGCTTATATAGTTGGCAACAGAGGATCAAATACAAAATGTTCAATTATGATGATGTTAATTCCCTGAAAAGAAGAATCTCTGAAGAGGGTTCATCCAAAGACATCAAAAAGCCAAAGAAGGCAGAAGTTAATTACTGGCCACCACTGCCACTTGTTGAGACACATAACTCTTTAGAGAAGGAGAGAGTGGATTTGTTGCAGGAAGTAAAGAAGAAAAACTGTGAGAAGATCATTGGTGAGAAAATGGAGAGGTCTTTCTCCTATCGAAGAATGGAAGTTGTCCAGCAGTGCCCTGCAGTCCAAGACCTCATGGAGAGATGGCCTGGGCTGTTCTGTGAAACTCAGGTAAATCCAGTTCTTGTGTTTCTTTACCTGATGCTTGTATTGTTGTGTGTACAGGCTGGAAGAATATAAGTAAGATACACTTTGCAAGATTATGAAGTTCACCATGCAAACATTGGTATTACACTACATTCATTTTAGGAAGGTGGACTGTATAATGTAGCAACTAAGTATCTTTTAACAGAAGTATTGCTGAAAATTGATCATCATTTTGAAGGCTATAGATTGTGTTGCTGCTTAGTAGTATTGTATTAAACTGGGAGGACTACTTTATTATTCAAGCAAGGTGGGTTGTCATGATCATGTTGTGTTTTTTTTTTTATTTGTAATTGTTTCAGATCAAAGAGGAGTTCAGAAGGATCACAACTCTTCATCTGGAGCGAACTTTTTTGTCAAAATTGGACAGTTATTCAACCAAACTCCTGGAGATATTTCAGACAAAGGCGGGGTCCGGGCACAAAAACAAGGCCTATGCTGGATTCACTCAGCCAGGTAAAGTTTAAAAATATAATTGTTGTTGTCATATGTTGAGCTAATAAATACATAGGATAACTGATGACACGTCAGCTCATTTGAACAAAGATAATATGTTTGTTCTCAGCAATAAATTCACTTCTGTCTGTGTAACAGCAACATGCTGAAGGCAGAAGAGATGTCACCATCCGCTGCTTGATGGAGTTCCTTGGAGAGTCTGCAGAGGAACTCATCAAAGACTATCAGGTACATTTTGAACATTTGTGAAATTATTATTCAGGCCATATTAAATTTGTTTCTTCTCCAAGGGAAAAACCTTTTAAATTCAATAACTTAAATTGGTGCTTAAGATACATGACTAGTGCTGTATCTGAAATGTTTAAAAATGTTCATTTATTTCAATATATTTTTTAAATTTTTACCCATTTTCTTATTTTTTTTTGTTGAATCACAGCCAATCTCACATTTTCCCTCAACACTGAATACAGTATACTTACCTGTTTATGTCCATGGAGCTAAGCACATCTTAGGGGTTGGCCCAGGTTTGTGCCTCTCCGTGTATTAGCATTACTTTGGGTCACAGAGATAACATATTCTGTGAAATATAATTAACTTGTGTTGTCTGAAAAACCCAAAAGGATATTTAAAAATATGTGTTGGTAGTCTGACATGGTTTTCATAGTCCTCAAGACTATTCTAAAAAGACTGAAAAAATATTGTCTGGTGAAATTGTCTTTAACCTGTTTGCTAATTGTACCTGGGTTTCAAGTCCAAACAAAACAGTACAGCAAAATAATTTTTCTTCAAGAGTATTTGAGGATTCTGAAAATATCTAAAGTTTTTAACAACCTTATGGGTTTTTGAAATAATGCCAGTTTATCATCTCTGAGAAAAAAAACGATTGTTACATCTGGACCGCAATGTACACCAATAGATGAAAGGCACAAAGTAGGGTTAACTTGAACTGAGAAAGATCTGAAAAGAAATTCAATAAATAATAACTTAAGTTAAGTGTTCATCTATGTGAAAATTAAATTAATTAAAATCAGTACTTGTGTACATACATACCCAGCATTTAACCAATGTCTTGCTCTGAGCGTCTTATTTCTGTTGCATTATTGTATAAGTAGTAAATGGCCACTCAAATAAGCCTACCCAGTAAATCACCTCTTGCATATTCAGGAACTTTAAAGAAAATATCTTTAGTATAATGACTTCCAAGCACTGATTCACATGTTTTTGACAGGATGTCAGCAAAGAAGCCATCAGAGATGACCATGCTCATCATGTCTTAAAGATTGTTGTCGTCCATGGAAGTACTGCACAGAAAGGCCACAGCCCTGCCCATGTCTTGATCATCATCGAGGGAAAAGAGGTTCTTGATGATTGTAAAAGTGTGGCAAAGGCTTGCCTTCTGCTCATGGGTTTTATCTATGCAATGAACTTGAGTTACCCACCAAAGTTGAAATACACATTCGAAGTGTTTCAGAAGCTCTTTCTTGAGCTTGACATCCTGAAGATGTCTTCCAAAGTCCGGGCTTTGCACAACAAACTTCTATCATGAGATGATTGTATCTGTGCTGGTTCCCGAACCAGTTGCATTGTTGAAGTTGTGGTTCAGAGGAAATACTTGGGAGCTAGTTAGATAAAGAAATGTCCTGTTCCAAATATTTGAGCCCAGTTTGTAAGATTACATGTTTGTATATTCTGTTATGGTAACTGACATATTGTTAGTCTCATAGCATAATTGCCCAAGTCATATTTTTTTTCAGTTATTGCACTTTATGGTACTTGCAGTTATTGCACTTTAAAGTGATACTTTTAGGCAGTTCTTTCTTCAAACTCACTCACTCAAGGATAGGGGAGAGAGAGAGAGAGAGAGAGAGAGAGAGAGAGAGAGAGAGAGAGAGAGAGAGAGAGAGAGAGAGAGAGAGAGAGAGAGAGAGAGAGAGAGAGAGAGAGAGAGAGAGAGAGAGAGAGAGAGAGAGAGAGAGAGAGAGAGAGAGAGAGAGAGAGAGAGAGAGAGAGAGAGAGAGAGAGAGAGAGAGAGAGAGAGGGGGAGGGGGGGGGAGAGTTGTATTCTAACTGGCAACACTGTTTTTTTTTTTTTTAAATGTATCTGCTAATGCCAGTCAGTGTGTTGGAATACTGTAAGCAATTACCTATTGCAATAGTGTTGGAAAATAAAAGTGCTTTTTATAAAGTAATTTCATGTTTTGTGTTTCTTACTGTTACTTAACTTTACTTCATTTCCTGAGTAAAACTTACAAATAATTTCTGTGTGCAAAACTGTTACAGGGTTTTTTTCAAGTAAATGTTACTTAAATAAATGTTACTTAAATAATGCTAAAACAAGAACTAGGTCCAACCAATTAAAAGCTTTGGGAAAAAAAGTAGTATTTTTTACAGAAATTTGTAAGTAAATGCAGTGCTAGTCCAAGAGTAAATTTTACTGAAGGAGATTGTGTAAAATGTACTCATGAAAGCAGACATTTGCTAGTAAACTTTACAAGAATTACTTCGTTAAACTTAATCATTATTGGTAAGTAGATTTAACTTGAGAATATCATATTATATATAATTTGCTCCCTCAGTTAAATTTACTTGGAATTTTTGCGTGCAAATTGTTACAGAGGTTTTTTTAAGTAAATCACACTCCAAATTTTTTTCAGTGTGTGTGTGTGTGTGTGCGGCCTACTCCTTGGAACGCCTTTTGTCTGAAACAACACACACTATCTTATAGGCGCTAATTTAAACCGGCTAAACACTGTGTAATCAAGGAGTGACTGTGGATTAAACTGGAGCTCTGGGCTGCAGCAGCTGCTGTGGAAGAACAGAGAAAAGGGAATTTAAAAAGATAGAGTCAGGGATTCTGGAGAACGCTTGTTGTCAAAATCAGTGAATATCTCCATTAAGATTCGCTACCTGTCCGTACTGTGTGTGTGTGTGTGTGTGTGAGCTGAAAATAAATCCAGTGTTAATACACAGCCTAGGCTCTGTAAACAGGCTTGTTGCTAGATGCAGTGGGCCCCTTTCTTTACATATATACCCTTTGTTTACAGACCCATTTACAGAGCCTAGGCTGTGTATTAACACTATGTTTTTGCTCGAGTGGACACACGTGGTAATCCAGCTATGAAGTGGGATAACAAGACTGTTTATTTCAGTATTCTGTCAGTATGCATTTGGAATTAGTTTTTTTTTTTGATGTAAAAACACAACCGCTTTTGTCCAAAGGGGGCGCAATAATGAACACAAACTGAATGTTCCTTGTAGCACCATTTTAATTTTAATAAATAACAAATGTTAATTTCTTCAATATGTAGATGAAGTATGGAAAGTTAAGTTTTTCTCACACTCGCATGCTCGATTTCGACACAATTGGATCTGATTATTTAATCTGGTTGTAACACATGATTATTCCAAGATGAATTTGTTAACGTAACACACTGCCAAAAAAATTAATAATAAAAAAGCTCCAAGCCTAATTAATCTGTCAACTCAACTTGACGACACACACACACACACACACACACACACACACACACACACACACACACACACACACCAGACACTGAAAAACCCCTCCTGACGTATCAAGCAAAATAAATTCTAGCTAATGTTAGCCTAACTGATGCAGTGTACAGGGTTGAATAACTTGTTGCCAACTGAAATGAAAAATGTGGAATTGATAAACAAACATCTGTTATTTCATATAAAAAATGCTGGTATGGATCAAAATGAATTAAAGGTGCAGTGTGTAATATGATCATATGATATCATCAAGAAAGTTCTACAAAGTTTTAGAATGCAACGCTCCCTGGGTAACCCCACCCCTTTAGAATAATAACAGAAGCTACAGTGGCCTTCAAGGACAAGAAAAATTCTAAATTTTAAACAATGCACCTGATGACATTCCAACTATGACACTTTCAAGATGGCGGCACTAGGCCTTGGTCCAAAATATGCAAAAATATGGACATATATGAAACCCTTTCTAAGGGAAAAAATAATAATTCAAAACATTTTTTTCAGCTATTATGCACTAAATTAAATGTACTTGTGGATATTATAATTACTTTCTACAACATCTGCTAGGAAATAAAACCCAAAATTCTACACACAGCAGATTTAATAGTGGTAAAATTCAATAAAATTCCAAAAGGCTCAAGGGGTTAACATACTTTCAAGCAGCACTGTATATCTCTTATTGTGTTCCTTTGTTGTATAGGTTTTTAGCTTCATATCAAGATGAAAAAATCCAAGTATTTCACTATGGGTCCCATTCCATTTCTTATCACCCACTCCGGCCACCATCTAGCCCCCTTCCCAATCCTTATCAATACACACACACACACACACACACACACACACACACTCTGAAAAACCCCTCCTGAACTACGGCCAGTGTTTGAGTGTGTCTGAAGCTGATAGCATTGACTTCAGGAATCACTTCATCTCATTCAACAGTTCCCACAGGCTTTATACCACAAAAGGAAAAAAAAATAAAAACGCACACACACACACACACACACACACTGGCACACACACCACAAAAGAAAAAAAAATAGAATTAACTTGCACACCACGAAAAGTAAAAAAAAAAATCTTTATCTGAATCTCTCTGCCAACAATCCAAGTTATTTCAACCCCTCCCAACTTCACTTTTACATTGTACTATCTCTCTGTCTCTCTCTCTCTGTCTCTCTCTCTCTGTCTGTCTCTCTCTCTTTCTCTCTCTCTCTTTCTCTGCGTGATGGACAGACGATATTCGCTCGCAAAAGGAAATGAACGAGAGTCAGAAAAATGTGGGGAGTTTACCGAAAGTTGTTGTTTTGCACGGTGATAGAAAAGGCGAAAAATGGGCAAAATAAGATAAGTGTGATTGTAGAGACTAAACAGGCCCCTAGAAACAAAGGGCGAATACGTGAAATACTGCACGAAGTGGTGTGTGTGTGTGTGTGTGTGTGTGTGTACGTGTGAAAGAAATGTGGAAAAATGACTGACCCTAGTTTTTTGTGTGAAATAACCCTAACCACCCAGCTGTGATGCCTGAACCTAATCACCAGTTTCAGGAACATAGGGCTGGGGGAACATAACATAGGGATGACCCCGTAAATGTGAGGATTGCATGGAGATATTCACTGATTTTGACAGCAAGCGTTCTCCAAAATTGCATAAAAGAAAACGATTGTATGTATACAATCCTACAAATATCATATCTATATGTCAGTCAGGATAGAGGGTGTGTGTCTTTGAAGTGGATTATTACTATTGTTTTTCCTATGAGAATTTAAATATCTAGTCAAGAACTTCCCCGTCCACCTTAGCTATAGCAACATGCCCGTATTCAGAGCCTACGCGGTGTACTCACATCCACAACTTGATTGATATATTATGTTGGCACGACATTTTTGGTGCCACATAGGACTACACTTGTAATCAAAAGGGAATGTTATGCGACGGCTTTTTGTTGCACCCAAAAAATGATTGGTTGTTAGGAAACTGAAACATACATGCTTTAAAAGTGCCATTACTTTGGATAAAAGTCCCAAACTTTTCAATAGATATAATTCCTTTTTTTAAGATTATTTTTTGTCATTTTCAAGCTGTATGAGAGAGAGAGAGAGAGAGAGAGAGAGAGAGAGAGAGAGAGAGAGAGAGAGAGAGAGAGAGAGAGAGAGAGAGAGAGAGAGAGAGAGAGAGAGAGAGAGAGAGAGAGAGAGAGAGAGAGAGAGAGAGAGAGAGAGAGAGAGAGAGAGAGAGAGAGAGAGAGAGAGAGAGAGAGAGAGAGAGAGAGAGAGAGAGAGAGAGAGAGAGAGAGAGAGAGAGAGAGAGAGAGAGAGAGAGAGAGAGAGAGAGAGAGAGAGAGAGAGAGAGAGAGAGAGAGAGGTAAAGGTCCGCGGGTCGGATTTGAATCCGCGACCACTGCAACGAAGGCCGGAGCCAATATGATACGCGCTCTATCCACTACGCCACCGGAGCGCCCTGATATAATTGCTTTTAGCTTGATTGGTTAACCCCTTTTTTTCATGAAATAAAAATGTACACATTCAAACACTTTTTCTTCTTCAATCCAAACTCAGATATCTAGTGTGGCTCTTCCCGGTTCGTCTGAAGGAATGCATCATGTGGTTGGAGCCAGAAACATGCGGCTCACAGCAACAGAGCGCCGGCTGGTTTCACAGAAGTCTACTGAACACATCTGAGTCATAGTTTCACAGACTGTGTGTGTGGAAATAGTTTAGAAGAGCTAGGTGTCTGTGTGTCCGTCTGTCTATTTGTCTATCTATCTATCTATCTATCATTACATTCACCCTTATACACCGATGGCAGTACCTACCAAAACGTAGATTTTATATATATATATTTTATCATATCATAAATATATACATTTAAATCAAATACAAATGAATTGCCACTCTTACTAATGACAGGTTAAATGTAATACAGTGTCGTGCGAAAGTTTGTGAACCCCTTGAGCCTTTTGGAATTTTATTTATGTTAACCATTATTAATTTATTTTTTCAATACCAGTATTTTTTATATGAAATAACAGATGTTTGTTCATCAATTCAACATTTTTCTTTTCCAGAAATCAATTGTTAAAATAGATAAAACAAATGATTTGACAAATGTTGTATGTGCAAAAGTTTGTGAACCCTGAGCTGCATTGCTTAAATAGAGCAAGGTAAACACAATCAGGTGGGCCAAATTGATTGATGAAATAGACCAATGTAATGAGAGATCTTTAGGGAAGAAATTGGGCGCCACTAGATAAAACAGGTCAGTTTAGGCCCACCAAACTGAACCCATACAGGTCAGACATGCTAAAAGGGTAAAAAATCTCAGAAGATCTCAGGAATAGAGGTGTGATGCTGCACATTTGTCTGGGGACAGCTATAAATTAATTAAAAAAAAGTTTGAGCTCCATCGGTTTTCTTCTTATTGTGGAACCATGCACATCTGTCCCAGATGTTGCAAGAGAGGTCTGCAAATCACTAGATGTAATGTGTGGGTTGGCTCTTAACTAAAAAATACTTTTCTTGTGGCGCTTGAAGATATTTTTGAAGGAAGTCCACTTCTAGGCAGATGTTCAGTCACTCTTAAAGCTCTCCATTTGTAGATGATTTGCCTCACGGTGGGCCGATGGAGCTCAAACTTTTTTATACGAATGTATAGCTGTCCCCAGACAAATGTGCAACATCAAAACTCTATTCCTGAGATCCTCTGAGATTGTTTCCCCTTTGAGCATGTCTGACCTGTATGGGTTCAGTTTGGTGGGCCAAAACTGACCTGGTTTTATCTTTGTTTTATCTAGTGGCGCCCAATTTCTTCCCTAAAGATCTCTCACTACATTGGTCTATTTCATCAATCAGTTTGGCCCACCTGATTGTGTTTACCTTGCTCGATTTAAGCAATGCAGCTTAGGGTTCACAAACTTTTGCACATACAACATTTGTCAAATAATTTGTTTTATCTATTTTAACAATTGATTTCTGGAAAAGAAAAATGTTGAATTGATAAACAAACATCTGTTATTTCATATAAAAAATACTGGTATTGAAAAAAATGTGTTAATAATGGTTAAAATAAATAAAATTCCAAAAGGCTCAAGGGGTTCACAAACTTTCGCACGACACTGTATATACATTTCCCTGCTCTGTCCGGGTCACATCAGACTGCGTGAGGGAAATAATTAAGACTCTTCTTTCCTTAACAACCGTCTCAGAGGCCAGAGTTATCACAGAGAGAAGCTCCCAGTGCTTAATGCGGTTGCTAAATTAAAAACTAGCCCTTTAAAAAGTTGTTGTGAATGTATTTGTATGTATAACTCAACAGCTATAATTTAAATCTGTCGGTTGAGCTAACACTCCCAGTCTGTGTCCACAAACTCCTAATCATATGTGTAAATGTCTACAGTCACTTCCGAGGACTGAAGTGTGTGTGTGTGTGTGTGTGTGTGTGTGTGTGTGTGTGTGTGTGTGTGTGTGTGACATGACAGACACACAAGTATTTTAATAATAATTCATTTGGTTTCTCGACCGCACACTTTTACTACATGTTGAAAATATCAGTAGCCGTTCTGTTTCTATATATGAAAACATCCACAATTTGATTGATATATTTTATTATGTTCTTGTTGACGCGACATTTTTTCGGCGCCACAAACTGTGCTCTTGTAATCAGGAAGGGATTGTTATGCGACGGCTTTTGGTTGTACACAAAAATGCCGTGGGGAAGTTATTTTGCCATGGACAGGGTTGCTAGGAGACTGAAAAAAAAATAGTTTTAGATTTGCTTTAGATAAAGTTCCAAAATTCAATTATGTTATTATTAAAGGTGCAGTGTGTAATATGACATCATCAAGAAAGTTTACAAAGTTCTAGAATGCAACACTCCCTGGGTAACCCCACCCCTTTAGAATAATAACAGAAGCTACAGTGGCCTTCAAGGACAAGAACAATTCTAAATTTTAAACAATGCACCTGATGACATTCCAACTATGACACTTTCAAGATGGCGGCACTAGGCCTTGGTCCAAAATATGCAGAAATATGGACATATATGAGACCCTTTTTAAGGGAAAAAATTATAATTCAAAACATTTTTTTCAGCTATTATGCACTAAATTAAATGTACTTATGGATATTATAATTACTTTCTACAAAATCTGCTAGGAAATGAAACCCAAAATTCTACACACTGCAGCTTTAATTAATTCCTTTTAACTTAATAGGTTAACCCTTTTTTCATGACATAAATACGGTGGCGTAGTGGATATAGCGTGTACCATATTGGATCCGGCCTTCGTTGCAGTGGTCGCGGGCTCAAATCCGACCCGTGGACCTTTACTGCAGGTCATCCCCCCTCTCTCTCTCTCTCTCTCTCTCTCTCTCTCTCTCTCTCTCGCTCTCTCTCTCTCTCTCTTTCTCTCTCTCTCTCTCTCCCCATTTCAACTCTGTACTGTCTAATAAAGCTTGAAAATGCAAAAGAAAATCTTCCAATCTATCCCTACCCATTGAGTCACTGTTCTAGCCATTGTAAACCATGAGTCATGTTAAGCCGATCTGGACCTCACATGGCCCACAGGTCATTCCCCCATAATGCACCTCTGTTTTATCTCTGACCTCTGACCCCTCGCCGCTGCTTCCTGCATGTCTGCGTCTGCAAGTCTCTGTTTTGAGGAAAGACCCGGGAGTTTCCACACATCCTGAGACGGGAATATGAAATGTCAAATAGACGAAAATGGTGCTTTGTTGTGAAAGTCGAGATAAGGGATTTGTCATTCTTAGCAATATCCTAACAGTTATTACAGAAGGATTTGTTCAGATGTTGGGACTTGTCTAGTTTATGATACATTTTGTTCTTAAAAACATGCTGATAAATGCAATTTTAAAACCTATACATAGTGTATTTCATTTTTTTATGAAAATAAGCTGTATCCAAAAACTGTTCAGTAAAAACCTTGGACTCTTTAATGTTATGAAAATTAAAATAAAGGGTTAAACTCTGGCTTTATCCAAAATCTCGATTTTTGGTTAAAAAAATGTAGATCTACGCAGACCATAATTAGTTAGATTTTGTCCAATTTGCGTATTTATTCAAACAATTCTGAAAAAAATCTTAATACAAAAAATGATTGCTTTACGGTAAGTAATCAACTGGCAAACTGTCATGATCATACAGTACGTACAATGTCTGTCTGTTTCACCCTGTTCCCACGCGGTGTCTCAGCCAACATTCTCAGCCTTTTCTGAGGGAAAATGTGGTGCTTTGAAACTGAGAAAAATGAGAGAAAAATGAGTGGAGTGGAATGGAATGAAGTATATAATATAAGATTTAAGATGTGTCAGCAACAAGAAACGCATAAAAAAAATCTGAATTTGAGTTGTGTGAAGAGGTAGTGTGAGAGAGAGAATACAAGTGTGAGAGAGAGAATAAGAGAGAGAGAAAATGACAGAGGAGAGAAAGATGAAGGCGAAATGACAACGGGAAAGGGGGGATGAAACAGCAAAAAAATCCAGTGTTAATACACTGCCTAGGCTCTGTAAACAGTTATGTAAACAAAGGGGAAAACTTGCATGTTTACAGAGCCTAGGCTGTGGGTTAACACTGGATTGGTTTTCAGAGCGTACAGGTAGCAGGTTATGATTCATAGATTTTTACAAAAAGTGATTTTGAAAAGAAACATTCTGGAAAAGCCACTGACTCAACCCATGTTTATAAAAAAAGATTTAAAGGTGCAGTGTGTAATATGACATCATCAAGACAGTTCTACAAAGTTCTAGAATGCAACACTCCCTGGGTAACCCCACCCCTTTAGAATAATAACAGAAGCTACAGTGGCCTTCAAGGACAAGAACAATTCTAAATTTTAAACAATGCACCTGATGACATTCCAAAAACATGGATGCCTCCATGAGACCTGCCTGCTCAATGGACAAAATGTAATATTAATATTTGTAATTCTCCGCTCAGGAGGATAATTCAGATTTTTGGCAGAGGTGATTTTACACCAATGAGGACATATTTATGAATGAGGATATTGATTTTAGCTAATAAATTACTTAAAATGTTACACAGTGTCCCTTTAAGATGTGTCGGCAACAACAAAAGAATAAAAATGTACATATTTCTGTTGAGGATACAAGCGTGAGAGAGAGAATAAGAGAGAGAGAAAATGACAGAAACAAGGGATGAGATTAAAAGACAAAAACAAGTGTTTTAGTGGAGAAAACAAATTCAGTGTTAATACACAGCCTAGGCTCTGTAAACGGGTATGTAAACCAAAGGGGCATGTTGCCGCAGCTAGCAACAGGCCCGTTTACAGTGCCTAGGCTGTGTATTAACACTTTTACTTTTTTTTCAGCACACACTGTATGGCCAGGTAGTTGATCGTGAGGAGATATTCACTGATTCTGACAAAGTGATTTTGACAAAAGGCGTTCTCCAGAATCGCTGAAGGCCTTCAAGTATTCAAGATGTCACAACCAAAACAAAATGTGCATATTGTTGTTGTTTAGAGGCAGTGTTACTGTGAGAATAAAGCGTGAGAGAGAGAGAATAAGAAAGAGAGAAAATGACAGAGGAGGACGAGATGAAAACAGAATGACAACAGGAAACGAGGGATGAGATTAAAAGACAAAAACAAAAAGTGTTTCGGTTGAGAACAAGAGGCGTTGTGTTGGGTGGGAAAGGGGGTGTGTGTGTGTGTGTGTGTGTGTGTGTGTGTGTGTGTGTGTGTGTTTGGCGCAGCATTAATTACAGGATAAGAAATTATAAGCTCTGTTGCATTGGCTATGAATAAACAGACAGACAGACAGACAGTGACGTGCGGTCAGGGTAGGCAAGGTAGGTAGTGCCTACCCTGGCGCCGTGTGCAAAAAATAAAATAAAATATTTTTTTTATTTAATAAACTTATATTTGTATTATTACTGTTAATTATTTCGATCTTTACATGTAATCCGCGATTACTTTAAAAAAGTGTAGACGTTTTGATTAGAAAGGTGGCAGTTGGTAAGTTACGCCAAAGAAATAGGCTATTGTGCCTTTGCTGTTTCCCATTCATTGTGTACGGCAAAGAATCAGTGCTTTTGCGCCTATTCATTGTGGACGGCAAGAAAAAAAAGTTTTCGCGCATGCGCACTTGATTCTGTATTATTTAACATGTACGCAAATAAGCGGAATTCTTTGTGCCTTTTTTACGTAAATGGTATGCCACATAAGCCTTTACATTACATATCATTCATGGACCAATTAAAATCGAGATATTACTAGACATTTACGCAGCTTAGGCCAACGTCATTACGTTGGCTATGCTCATTCACGTCACGTTACACCCGCGGATTTTTAAGTCAACATTGCAGCTGCCGTGTCCGTGCCTTTCTTTATAGGTCCATGGTCCGTGCCCGCAGATATTTCAGACTGGAGGAATTTTAACAAGATGGATTATAATTTAAAAAGGAACAGAACGAATAGCAAGAGAAAGGCCTGCGCCAGCCTTGGACGGTGTACAGCAGCAACAGGGACAAACAATGTTCAAGCATTTCAAACGGACAGGTAGCCTACATGAACGGAAGGATGCTAGCTAGCTGTGCTGTCAGTCAGACTGTCACTGGATTACTATCGTCTTGCTTATTTCTACAGCCAGGGAGTCAGATTGGTGAGTCAGAAACTTTTTGGGGGTTTATTTAATAATAAAGTTGGATGAATTGATACCGAGTGCAATCCATTCTGCATTTTATATTCAATTGAGCAGTTGTGTTTTCATTGTTACTGACGGACAAACCTAAGCTCTGCAATGTGGATAAATGGTTACATTCTGATGCTGGACAGGTCCATGGGGCATATGCTACTGGTACTTTATCTATTCAGATAAAGTTTATGGAGTGGAGTTGCCATCAGTTATGCTGTAGTCCTACATAATGATGAATGCTGTCTTTTATATTTAAGTTGAATAGAAGTAGTACCGGTAGTTTGAATCGGCGAAGGTTTGACTTGTTGCCTTACGTTTTTTCGGCCCTTGGAGGGACGGGTCCGTTAAGTCGATGGATGCGATGTTTAATCATTTAGACCAAACTACAGTAGGCTACGGGCAAACCTGAAGTCACCGTCGTGACATTTCATATACGTCCGCGTGTGTGTGTGTGTGTGTGTGTGTGTGTGTGTGTGTGTGTGTGTGTGAGAGAGAGAGAAAGGGAGGAACTTATTTGAAATCGGCCGTGCGTGCCTGTTGTTTATTGTTTTTGATTTAACAATATATAGGTTTAGAGAAATCTGGCTTTCAGAATTCAGTGCCTACCCACTCACTGACCTCACCGCACGTCACTGCAGACAGACAGATTGCTGACAGTGCAAACGGATGCTGACTTATGAGATATAAGCACAGTTTAACATGGAGTTAGAAAGCACCTTGCATTAACATTTTGTATTTGGGAGTTTTTTCTCAGCCGAGCTAAGGGTGTAAGGGCAGGGTGTCATATTGTATCATATATCATATTGTATGAAATGTAAAGCCCACTGAGACAAATGTGTTTGTGATTTTGGGCTATACAAATAAAACTGATTTGATTTGATTTGATTTATTTCAGGTTTTTAGTCTGAGGGAGAGGTTGGCATATGGAGTGTTGTTCTTGCAATGAAGACACTGTCTGCCAGGTTTCTATAGTAAATGATTTTTTGACATTGGTCCAGCCTCCCAAATAAAACATACACGACTTTGCATCTGCATGTTGCAAAGTCCTAAGCATTTCAAAATGGTCAGTTCTTTCCAGAAGTGTCTCTGACTGAATTGTCATCATTTTAAGTCTTATGTTTGTGAAAATTATTTTCAAAAAAGTTTGAACACCAAATTCAATTCTTACAAGAACCGAAATAAACATGTAACATAAGACAATACAGCCTTTTCTCGATCTAAATGAGAGAAAGAGTCGGGAGCAACAGACTTCAAAACACTTTGTCACACTGTTGCCGTGTCTCCAAAATTGGACGCATAAAAGTAGTTTATCAGCCTTCATAGCACTTTGGTAAAACCGTCCAATTTTCACACGTTTTGCTCTATTCTATATTTGTGAAATTATTCAATCAAAGTTTGGAATGACTTGCATGAACTCTGTGACCAATGAACACACACACACACACACACACACACACACACACACACACACACACACACACACACACACACACACACAGACTCAGCATTCAAACGATGTGTATAATAAAACCTTCCAGTCCAATTTGGGAATTTAGGGCGAAAAAAAAATATTCTAAATCACGCCCATGTATTTTTTTAAGATCATAAAAGAGTGTGTGTGTGTGTGTGTGTGTGTGTGTGTGTGTGTGTGTGTGTGTGTGTGTGTGTGTGTGTGTGTGTGTGTGTGTGTGAGAGAGAGACTGTATTTGTTTGACTGTGTGTGTGTGTGTGTGTGTGTGTGTGTGTGAGATCATAAAAGAACACACGTAAAGACTCAAATGAGCACACAGACATCTAACACGAGCAGAATGCAGAAAAACAGACTTATTTTCTTAATTGTGTGAGTGGAGCCGCATCTTTTCAATTGTACAGTTTGGCTTTCATGGGGCTGTGAAACTGTCACTCAGCATGCCAGAGACTTAGAAGTGAAAAAAAAGAATAATTACTGAAGTGTGTGTGTGTGTGTGTGTGTGTGTGTGTGTGTGTGTGTGTGTGTGTGTGTGTGTGTGTGTGTGTGTGTTAAAAATGTTTACGCATGCAGTGTCAGCAGGTTGCAACATTGAAAATAACCAGAGCTCTGAGAAATAAACTTTGTGTAGTTTAGTGTATAGCTCAGTGTATGATGCCGGTCCCCTTTTATTTGAATTATTTATCTTCTTTATTTATTATTTTTGTTGGGCATTTTTGCTTTCTATGAGACAGTTTGGAGAGAGAGACAGTTTGGGGCAGAGAGGGGGAATGACATGCAGAGAACGACCCGGGCTGGATTCTAACCCGGGTCTGCTGTGAAGAGGACTGAGACTCTATGGGGGGGATTCTAACCACTACCACTACACGAGCAACCCCTCCCACCCCCCATATATCCACTTTTATGTGACACCATATTTTTATCGGCTTTATCATTGTCATCTCCTGTTCATTTACTAATTATTCGTTGTCATTACCCACAGTTTTGTAACGGCACATTAATTAAACTTTGAAAACAAACAATGTGCATGCTTAGGTTACAATATCCAGCTACCAAAACCTTAACCCAAAGACTTTATAGACACACACACACACACACACACACACACACACACACACACACACACACACACACACAGATGGACACACACACACACACACACATACATACTAACACATAGTGTATGAGTTATTGGAAAATAAGTCGTGTGTGTATGTGTGTGTGTGTGTGTGTGTATTCACTTTATATTGAATGACACCCGTATTCTGCAAACAAACTTAGTAAAAACGTAATACGACATGCCTTTCACAAATACACGTTACTTTCTTTAAAGCCACGACTCTTGTCTGTCTATACGAGCTGTTTTGGTGAAAAATAATTGAGTAATTTTTAATATCGAGACAAAACTCTTAACTAATGTATGCTAGGCTAATGTTAGCCTTCTGCTGTAGGCTAAGGGCCCGTGTCCACCTAACGCCTTTTTCCCACCGCAAGCGCCTTTTTTCAATTGATTCCCAAGGAGAAACGGCCGCCTCGGGAAAAGGCGGCCGCTCGGAGAAAAGGCGCAGCGCCCAGCGTTTCTTTTTTGAGCGTTTTTGCCTTTTTGTGCGGCCGCTTCGAGATTTGCATGTTGACAAAAGTTAAACTTTTCAGAAAGGCGGTGGGACGTCACCGCCGCTTTTTTCAAAGGGCCAATCAGATAGTAGATCGTCGGGACTCGTCGCCTTGGCAACAAAGAAGACGGAAGAGAAACTGCTTTTTCCGTCTCTGTTTACCCGAAACTGTACGAAAACAGTGACTTAAAATGACCAGAACAGAGGGAGGAGAGCCCGTTTGTGGGAGCAGGTTAGGCGAACACTTGATTCGCTGTATTTTTTATCTCCTACGGATCGTTTCATGCGCACACGTCAGCCTACAACTTGCTCCGTGTGTGTTTTGCAGGAGCCGCGATAACTCCTCATCCAAACAGAGGATGGTGGAAAGTATTCTCTGTTTCATAAGACTATACTCATATTAAAATGTAACGATTTTAAATAGAGAACAGCAAGCCTAAAGAGTTAAACCAGTGTTGATAGGTCTGACTGACAGGTGACGATCAGCTTTTTTTCTCCCCCGATCACAGCACTCTCTCTCCCAGCTCATAAAACGCTTGAAAAAAGCGGTCGAAAAAAACGCTCAGTAGACACACTCCCGAGCGCACAGCCAGCGTTTAACGCTGGAAAAGGCGTTAGGTGGACACAGGCCCTAACCCTCACGTATACTCCATCCTCGCCAGGTCGGACGGGAAAAAACACCTCAATATTGAAAATTACTCAATAATTTTTCAGAAAAACAGCTCGTATGGACAGACAAGAGTCGTGGCTTTAAAGAAAGTAAAGTGTTTTTGTTAAATGGATGTCTGATTAAGTTTTAATTGAGTTTGTTTGCAGAAGACAGGTCTCCTTCAATACAAAGTGGATGGAGCGCTGTTTAATGTCTATAGGAAGCCATGATTTTTTTTCCCCCCTGATGTGTGTATTCTAGAACACTCACTTACATCATGCGCATAAATTAGAATGCTACTGTTCTAAAATGACTTAGTGCGCATAAATTAGAACACTGACGGTCTAATAGAACTGTGTGATGTCATCATTTTGAGGGAACAAAGAAGGAAAAAGATTCATTTCAGTCCTGGACCTTCAACTGGTAAGAAGCAAGAAGAAATTATCCAGACATCACAAACATGTCTCTGTTACCAAGACGGACCAGGATGAACCCTAACAGGATTAGGAGAACTACACTCACTGCAGAGGTAATGTATTGACCATCCAACTATATGTGTTTTATTTTCTTTTATGTTCTGTAGCACTTTGACATATAGTAAAACAGAGTGCATTACAAATAAAATGTATTATTATTTGTATTAACTAGGATACATTTACGTTACATGGAAAAGGGCTGAATTTGGGTAAACTGTTTGACTTTTTTTAGGGTTTTTCAAGTGTTTTAAAACTACTTTAAACTCCTACTAGACTAAATACAAAAGGGAAATACAGTAGTTTTCATTGCAATAAATTGATTTTACAGCTTTAGTTATTAGTTATTGCTCAGAAATTCAGTTAACATTGCGGAAAATTGAGATTTTTAGAATATTTTAAGTAATTTTCCCATTTTAGACTACTCTATACTCCCACTAAACTAAATATAAAAGGGTAATATAGTTGTTTGTATGACATTACATTGATTTTTAGATAGGTTATTTCCCAGAAATTTGAGTTTACATAGCCGAAAATTTAGATTTGATTGTATTTAAGCATTCTTTTACTATTTACTTTTTTTTTTAGACTACTTCATACTTTTTTATTGCGTGACATTGATTTTATATCTACAATTATTAGTTATTGCTCAGAAATTGAGGTTACATACATGAGACAAATGACCAGTATAGTCAAAATGAATGTTTGTTCGATCATATCAAGTGTGTAAAGTACATCTTGTGGTTTTCAGTTGTTGTTCCAGCAGCCTCCCAGTCTCACTCTGCCCCAAATAAATCCATCAAAACTGGAACAGGACGCAGAAAACATGGTCAAGACATCCAAGAAGAAAGAACTGAAGATGTCTGAACTGATAGAGGTACAGTATCAATCTACTAAATAGATGGATGGATGGATAGATAGATGGAAGGATGGATGGATGGATAGATGGATGGATGGATGGATAGATAGATGGAAGGATGGATGGATGAATAGATAGATAGATAGATGGATGGATGGATGGATAGATTAACTGAGAGATGGATAGATAGATTGACTGAGATAGATGGATGGATGGATGGATGGATGGATGGATAGATAGATGGATAGATGGATCATATCAAGTGTGTCAACTACATCTTACAGTGTTCAATTTCTTTCCATACAGAATCAAAGGCGCTCTCTTCCTCGTCTGTTTCCAGAATTGGACATTGAGGCAAAATTAACGACAAGGACTTCAATAAACAAGACATCAAGGATGAAGTCTGAACTGACAGAGGTAAAGTAATCAACTAACTAACTAACTAAGATGGATAGATAGACAGACAGACAGACAGACAGACAGACAGACAGACAGCAGTGGTTGACACTAACGGTTGCCCGCTTGCCCGGGGCAACTGAAAATAATGTTTGGGCAAGTTGAGATTGCTTCTTGGTTGCCCGGACGGGAAAGTGGATTTTAGAGGTTTTGTCTGTAGTCTAGGCTATGTATTCATGTGTTTTACAGTCTGCAAAACATTTTTTCCCGCTAACTCACACAAAATAGATCGGCTATATTCGCAATTGAGCAGCTGGCGGCAGCCAGCAGCATCACGGTCGCTGCACTCGATCTCTCTCTCACACTCACACACACACACACACACACACACGCGCGCACACGAACACACACACGCACACACACGCACACATACACACACACACAGCCTGTGTGCGCGCAGTTTCGCTGTCTACGTTCCGAAAGCCGGCTCTATCCTACGGACCTGGTTCCGCTATATTCAAAACCCAGAAATCAATAACGTTGAGCTTATCGATACCGCTATGGAGTCCAGTAGGCTAGGTCACATTATATAATTTTAAATATCGAGTCGGGTCATCTTTATCTAATTAGGCCTACTTCAGCGTATTATTCCATCACTGGACCGCATCATGGACTGTAAAAGTGTTCTACCTTCGACTGTCTTGAAGAAACCCTTCCACCCGCTCCGTCTCCAAAAAAAAAAAAAACTCTTGTCTGCTGAGCCGCTGCCGCTGCAGACGGGCTCCGCACCGTCTCATCATTCATTCAATGCAGCGGTGATCAACAAACGAGAGACTGTAGCAAGTGACAAGTCCCGCAGTTAAAAAATCGGATAGTTTTTAAATCCATATTAAAATCTGCAGGATAAGACCTAGTTAGCTAAAAAAAAATCGCAAACGGTTCAAATGTGATGTGTTCAGGTCGGCTCAGTAAAATGATTATTAGGCAAAGGTCAATAAAATGACATCATGATGTGTTCAAATGTAACATCAAGAAAATAAGAAATTTGAGTTTTTCGCGGGAAGCTTGAATAATAGCCTACAGTTTGGGTAAAAAACTTGTTTTCCCAGCAATATAAACTAAATAGTGGGCCTAAATATGGAATTATGACATGCTTAAAGTCCTATCCTGAGCTCTGCTCATCTTGTAAGCAATTCAAGCAATAATACCAGTTCTCTTTAAACAAAATAATAGAAAGGATAAAGATTTGGATTGTGGAGTCTTTATAATGGTATCAATATGAATAGAAATGAATGATCCCCTTCCTTACTTACAGTATAATTGGGCAATAGCTTTAACATGGTGGACTGTAATAATTTTATGGCACACGATCACTTTTTGGCACAATGTGACCGTTTTAAATAAGTAAAAATGTTCTGTGGAAGCTAACATTCAGCTTGACTCTGAGCTAGACAGTTTTCTGAGCCCCTGGGCAAGGTGCATGGCAAAAAGAGGCCCTTTCACGATGCTGCAGCTGGACCAAGCGCTTGGTGTAGTGTATGATGTCATGATATCTAGGCTTATATGAATTGTTGTTCGTTTTATGTGGTCAGGATGAGACTAGTAAGCAGTGTTTGCATTTAAGAGATAAGAGATCGCTAAAATGTATAATTCAATTAGCCTATACTGTATATATCATTGTTTAACAGTTTTTTTGGTTTTTTTGGGCAAGTGAACACAACATTTGGGCAAGTAAAACATTACCTGTACTTGCCCTATGGGCAAGTGCATTTGAAACCTTAGTGTCAACCCCTGGACAGATCAAGTGTGATAACTTCATCTTACATTTTTCCCACAGAATCACAGACTCTCTCTGCCTCCGATATATCCGTTGCAGCTGACAGAGGTACAGTAATACTCAGCTAGCTATATATATATACACACACACACACACACACACACACACACACACACACACACACACACACACACACACACACACACACACACACACACACACAGACAGACATGTCAAGTGTGATAACTACATCTGACAGTTTTCAACTTTTCCCCAACAGAGGCCAAGACTCATTCTTCCTCCGATATTTCCTGCTAAAGTGGAAGTGGAGGCAGAAGTCACTGAGAAAAAGACAAGAAAAGTAAAGGATGAACTAGCTGAGAGTATTAACCTGCCTTCACCTCAGTCTCTGCCCCCGATCAACTCTAGAGGGGAGGCCACCGAGTCCAACATTCTGGTAATTTATACTTTTACTTAAAGTAAAGTGTGTTAATTTTGTTTGTAGTAAAACTAGTGGTGGCTGCTGCTATTACATCTACGGTGCCCACCATCTCTACCATTGTGTCCTTGAGCAAGACACTTAACCCCAAACTGCTCCAGGGGCGCTGTACTATGGCTGACCCTGTGCTCTGACCCCCTCTGGAGTGTGATAACTTGAGAGGG
This sequence comes from Hyperoplus lanceolatus, assembly GCA_026929865.2. Classification (NCBI taxonomy): domain Eukaryota; kingdom Metazoa; phylum Chordata; class Actinopteri; order Uranoscopiformes; family Ammodytidae; genus Hyperoplus; species Hyperoplus lanceolatus. Next base: position 29,831,285 of record CM049404.1, on the reverse strand, counting down.
GAGATGAGAAAAATACAAATTTCAATGTAGCCTTGTGTAAATTGACTTAAAAAGGTAACCTTAACTTAACCTAACTAACTTAACAATATTCCACTCTCTTTCCAACAGAATGAGGACAGAGCTGAGCTGGACCTTGAGGCAGAGATGAGGGGGATCACTGTGCTGATTGGTGGGGATCCCTGTGATGTCACTATGGAGAAGAAGGCCTCCGCTGTGTCCCCTCCCTCACCGGCCCCTCAGAGCCCAACCTTAAAGGAGAAGTAAGTGATTTGGTCCTTTTATTGTAATATAATATGATAAAGATGGATGGATGGATGGATTGATTCAATTTATGTCAGACATATCAAAAGCATGACAATACTATAAACAAAAAATTATGTTTAAATTATTTCACAAAAAAAATAAAAATAAACAACTGACGTGTTGAATTGATCATTTGAATTGAATTGAAGATAACTTAACCTAACAGTATTCTACTTTTTTCCATGTTTTTCTGCCCTTCTTCCCTCAAAGCCCCATGCAGCCAGAGGAAATAGAAGAGCTCTTCCAATATTACATGGAGACTCAATCAGACTCTACACCACCAGCAACCTGTGTGGCCAAGAAGTCCATCTGTGGAGAAGAGAATTCGTTAGTCTCTGAAACTGTTATGCCATCGGTGGAAATTGAGCCTCAGACGGAGAGAGTCGACGCAACTCTGTCACTCAACGGCTCTTCACATCAAACAGAGGAGGATCATAAAGTGAGTAGTAATAGTAATTGTTTATTTGAGTCTGTTTAAACAGTTTTACATCGATAGAATACACATAGGTAGGATGGTAAGAGGGGCCGATAACCATGAGGTCTCTGGTTCCTCCTCCCAGTAACCATGAGGTCTCTGGTTCCTCCTCCCAGTAACCATGAGGTCTCTGGTTCCTCCCAGTAACCATGAGGTCTCTGGTTCCTCCCAGCAACCATGAGATCTCTGGTTCCTCCTCCCAGTAACCATGAGGTCTCTGGTTCCTCCTCCCAGTAACCATGAGGTCTCTGGTTCCTCCTCCCAGTAACCATGAGGTCTCTGGTTCCTCCTCCCAGTGACCATGAGGTCTCTGGTTCAGGAGAGTGTTTTTGGTAAAACTAGTGGTGGCTGCCATTACATCTACGGCGCCCACCATCTCTACCATTGTGTCCTTGAGTAAGACACTTAACCCCAAACTGCTCCAGGGGCGCTGTACTATAGCTGACCCTGTGCTCTGACCCCCTATGGAGTCAAAAACTTGAGAGGGGAGATGAGAAAAAGACCAATTCCAATGTCCCTTGTGTAAATTGACTAAAAATAAAGATAACTTAACTTGAAATAAAACCTGTTTACTTCCAGGGTCCTCAAACAGAGGGGGAACTTGATTTTGAGGAGGAACTCGCCCTGTACAATCAGGAGAACGAAATGTCCTCTAAGCCGCCAGCAAGCAGAGGAACCACCGAGATCTCTGACTGTGCAACAAAGAATCCGGTCCCCGATTCTACTTCAACCCAGAGCAACGACTCAAAGGCCCGTGTGATTTGCGTGATTCCCAGGGTCGCAAACACAACCCCGACCCGAGGCCCCTGTCACACACAGGGAACAGGTAGGTAATGATGCGGTCAAGACTGTGTCCATATGTGTCTCTGCATGTGTTTCACAGATCACTCCAGGTGTCCCAGTGAGGACGATTAAGGCTCCAACCACAAAGGCCAAAGTGGAGCCGTTTGAATGCGTCTACAGCACGGTGGCCAGAAACGATCCCCAAAAATTTGTCGCAAGAGTGTCCCTCACCGACTTGTCCATTCGAAGGGAGGCGGAGTATAAAGTGAGCATAGAAATAGAATAGTCTTTTATTTCAAGTCTGCATGAATAGATTTTTCACTCAGGAATACACACACATGTGAAAATAAATGGTTTACTTCCACAGAATTCTACACTTGATTTCGATGAGGAACTCTCGAAATATACTCAAGCCAGTCGACACATGTCCACAGCTGCAATCTGTGGAATCCCCGAGACGGAAATCACCCCATCCGGTTGCGATTCTAAAGTTGACGCAACCCTGTCCCCTGATGGCTCTTCTATTCGTCCAGAGGAGGATTGTAATGTGAGTATAATACTAACAGTCATTTAGTTCAGTCCGTATGAACAGTTTACCCATGAAAAAGGCATTGAGAAAAACTATATGAAAATAGCATTCTTTGCACTGATGGTCTCGTTTGCTGTTGCATGTGATTTATGAGAAAAATTAGACTGTTTTAGAAATATTTAAAAGTTCCTCGTAGCACCTTTTTAAGTCTGTATAAAAATATGTTACATTAGGAATACACATGGAAAATAAATTGTTTACTTCCAGGGAATCTGTGGAACGGAGGAGGTGGTCCTCACTCCATCAGGGTGGGATTCCGATGAGTCTGAATCGGAATCAGAAACGGTTCCTGCATCTTTGTTCCCTGAGAAGAATTGTACCGTGAGTATTAAGTCATTTATTTCCGTCAGTTTTAACAGATTTTAACATCAGGAATACACATAGAAAATGGGGGGGGGGGTGTAGCTCAGTGGTGTAGGGTGGTCAACCCACAACTGCAGGGTCAGTGGTTCGATCCCCCGTCTCCCTACCACCAGCCCAAGTGTCCCTGGGCAAAAGAGACACTGAACCCTGAATGTCTCCCGATAGTTAGCTTGCACCCTGCGTGGTAGCTGCTGCTGCTATCGGTGTATGAATGTGTGCTCCAGTTGTAAGTAAAAAAATAAAATAAAAAGCGTAAAAGCGTCTGCTAAATGACATGTAATGTAAAAAAAAAAAAAACCGTTTACTTCCAGGAAATCTGTGGAGCCACGGAGGCTTCAGGATGGGACTCTGATTCGGACTCAGATTGTGATGCTGTGGAGCTCTGTGATTGCGGGGAAAACAACCACATTGAACCAGAGATCGAAAGAGTTCCCGCGACTCTTTCCCTCAATGTCTCATCCCAACAACCAGAGGAGGACTGTAAAGTGAGTATAGTAGTAATAGTATTAAAGGGTCAACTGTGCAGTTTCAGAGGAGGGGGATTTGTTTACATTCACAGAGCCTGCAGTTAGTTTACAAAACATATTTTCTCTGTTATTCTTAGTATTAAATAATTCTATCATCTTAAATCAAAACTAAATTATTTTGAGGAACCTGTTAACTTCAAACAGTGTTCCAGGGATCCAATGTTTGTTTATTTGGTTATGATAATATATCGAAATAAATGTTCACTTCTCTGACACACCCAAAGTTACATAGTGCACCTTTAATGTCTCTGCCCTTTCAATAAAGCATGAAAAATGTTGTTTAATTCTCTTTTTCAGACCCTGTTCGAAGCTGTCACCGGACCAAAACCAATCCGTATTACCCAACGTCTTGAAATAAGGGTAAACAGCCCAGACAGCCAAGAAGATGAACCAGAAACTTCCGATGTCCAAATTGAGGCCGAACAAAATCTGGACGCCATTTTGGAGAAATGCTGTGAAGACACGATCAGGTCTCCAACTCCTATTGACTGGTATGAGGACGAAGCAGAGGAAAGCGTGGGAGCCTGGATGGCTAGGGCTAGGATTAAGCTAGGTCCCCTCACCCATAATGTGGAGGGTATTTCTAAGACCTTCAGCCCACACCAGATGTCTCCTATTGCTTCATGTGGCATCACTAAGGACACAGAGGCTGTCACAAGCCCTGTCTCTACACCAGTGGCCAGTGATAGCGAGGGAGATGATTTAACAACAGAAGAGGTGCTATCATCTGCCACTAGCCTTTCACAACACCCACCTAGACAACACAGAACAGCTGAGGTCGAAACGGAGTCCACGTCAAGCCAGGACAACAATTCAGATTGTGAGATCGTATTCGACCATAAAACCAAGAAATGGAGAACCATCGAAGGGGACCAGAGGCAGTCGAAGTGGTGGAGCGTCTTCCAGAGTCTGAAAGCTCTAAAGACAAAGGTCTCCAAGCAGAAGCAGCAGACGAGGGAAGAAGACCAGACCTCCTGGGTGAGATCCAGGAACAACGGGAGCCCACTGCGGTCGGAGGAATTTAAAATGGCCGCTTCGATAAGTGAAGGTCAATGAGGTCAAGGCCAAGAAGAAAAAATCCAAAATCTTCAAAATCTTCTCTAAGGTGTGGAAGCAAATCTATCAGACCAGAAAGAATCAAGTTGAATATATATGTTTGGTTTGGCTCTGGAAAAAATTAAGAGACCAGTCTGGATTTTTCTTAAATCTTCATCTCTATATTACTTAATGGAAATGCTCTTTAATGACAATATTTTTATTGTGGATTTGGTAGAAATGTTGTCAGTAGTTTGTAGAATAAAACCAAAATGTTCATTCTACTCAAAGATATGCCTATAAATACTAAAAACGAGAGACACTGAACATTTGGAGCGGTCTCTTCATTCTTTCCAGAGCTGTATGTACATCTTTCTTTTATCTTAGTACTTATTTTGTTTTATTTAAATTTTTTTTCCTGAACAGAGCAAGAAGGACAACAGCAAGTCTCCAGATATAGACGAGGCTACAGACGAGGTGGTTAAGACCAAATCACCTTCTCTGATCAAGAGAGTGTTTCGCTTTGGACGCAAGAATTGAGCGACCCCCCCCCCCCCCATCCCTAACCCTGTCCTACTAAACCACTATTGCCTTCCCCCTACCCTACTTCCTTAGACTGGTATGTGCGTGCGTGCGTGCGTCTGTCTGTCTGTCTGTCTGTCTGTCTGTCTGTCTGTCTGTCTGTCTGTCTGTCTGTCTGTCTGTCTGTCTGTCTGTCTGTCTGTTTGTCCGTCTGTGAATGGGTGAATGGACTGCAGTATATAGTAATTTGAGTGGTCACGTATATGACCAGCAAAGTGCTCTATACTATAATAAATAAGTCGGTCCATTTACCGTTAGGTTAAGGTGGGTTTTTTGTTTCTCTTGTCTTTGAGCAGACCCCCTCTCCAGTACTTAGCACACTCCAGAGGGGGTCAGAGCACAGGGTCAGCCATAGCACAGTGCTGGTCCTGTAACAGTGCCTTGCTCAAGGACACAATGTGTAGAGATGGATGGCATCCAACCAGCGACCTCATGGTTCACTGGTCGGCCCCCTCTAGGACATCCTACCATTGCTTACCACTTGAACTTAACTGGTGTGTGTGTGTGTGTGTGTGTGTGTGTGTGTGTGTGTGTGTGTGTGTGTGTGTGTGTGTGTGTGTGTGTGTGTGTGTGTGTGTGTGTGTGTGTGTGTGTGTGTGTGTGTGTGTGTGTGTGTGTGTGACTGCAATATAGAGCGAATTTAGTGGTCAAGTATGACTAGAAAAGTGCTTTATAAGTTGCCTACAGTCCATTTACCATTCCCTTACTCATTGTAGTGTTTGTGTGGATGTTCGTGTGTGTGTCCCTTACCCTAACCCCTTACCCCCTAACTCTTACCCTCTCACTCTTTCCCCTTTAAGTCATCTTGGTGTTTGAAATAAAGTTGAAAGCAAAATAAAACAATTGAAAACTATCAAAGTTTGTCTAGTTATTTATTTGAAAAGTTCAGATTTTTAATCAGAATTGATCTAGTTTTAGATTATTTAATTTCGACAGGGTTGTTAAAAATATGTGTTGTGTGTGTGTCATATGTTGAGTGAAAATATATATACGTGAGAGGATATTGCTGTCTGTGAATTTCATATTTAAAGGAGGTATATATTTTTACGTGTTTTGTGAAAGCGAAACAGGCTCAAACACTGTTAAAGGCAAATATAAAATGTATTTTTTTTACGACTTTTTGTGACGATTCCAAATGTTCATTGTCTCTCGTTTTACTATTTATAGACACATGTTTGAGTAGAATGAACATTTTGGTTTTATTATATAAACTACTGACAACATTTCTACCAAATTCCAATACATTTTTTGTCATTTTCAATAAGTTATGTAGAGATGATGATTTAAGAAAAATCCAGACTGGTCTCTTAATTTTTTTTGTGTGGGCCCCTGTTTTATAGCTTGTGCCTCTTAAAGCATATTTAATAGGCTAACAGCGTCCGCGGTTAGCTCACTAATGTGTTATCAATACGTTATTGGATAGTTAGATTAATGTGTGAGACTGTGTCAGGTTGGACGGAGCTGAGACTGACACAAACTGATGAGATGACTGGAATGTCATCAGGTGCATTGTTTAACATTTAGAATTGTTCTTGTCCTTGAAGGCCACTGTAGCTTCTGTTATTATACTAAAGGGGTGGGGTTACCCAGGGAGCGTTGCATTCTACAACTTTGTAGAACTTTCTTGATGATGTCATATTACACACTGCACCTTTAAAGGTTTGAAAACAAACAATGTACATGCTTAGGTTACAATATCCATTTACCAAAATAAGTATCTCCCCCCCCCCCCCTTTTAATACGGTTTTGGTTTTGGGGGGCACTTAACTCAAACAAGAAAAAAAGAAATCTCCGCTCCTCCCACTAGAGTTAGAAATATTAACGAATGATCTTATGGTAGCCTATGGAGAAGAATTAACGGGATTTTGTCTCATAACTCTGATCTAATCTCCTCGGCAATTCAGAAAAAAAACAGAGGAAACATTTTTTGTCAAGATAATCATTTCCCTTCCGTATGAGAAGCCATAGTCTATTTTAAAAAGTTACGCATATCAGCTGTAAAGTAATAAAGCTGGCGCGGCACACATGGACATATAAAGAAAGGCGGCACAGCATTGCTGACAGTGCCTAAAGCCTACTGTGCAGTAAACAGAACAGACTGTCGCTTCTGAGTGAAATACATTAACGTCAAGACACATTAGGTGACAGTTTCCATTGAAGAGCCTGATTGATTTATTACCAGATCCATTTTCCTCAAGATCACAGTTTAAATTATTATATTATTTTTATATTCATATTAGGCTATTTAACGAGGCTTGTCTGTGACTTTAGGATCGCACAAGTGAACTACAACGATCGCGTGCAGCCGCAGCGTTACATGAATCCACCTGACATAAATCTGTTCAGTGGCACAGACGTTAAAAAACATACAATACAAATAGGTTTATTAATCTGAATGTAGAGCATGTCACGATGTGTAAGGTGGCCGCCTATATGAACGGAGAACAAGGCTACTGATCAGATAAATGATCGGTCAAACGTAAAATCATCAGGAAATGATAAAAACATCCCGATGGAGATTTCTATAGAGTGATTTTGCTTCAAACTGTACAGTCACGCGTGTGACGGTGACACTCTTTCTTCAGTCGGCGCTGCAGCTTAAAGTGAAAACAAACTCAGGGTAGGTCTAACCACCTCCCGAGCAGGTTAGACCCACGGCGTATGTTGCCGCAGTAACTGACTCTCGGTTGCGCTGAACCTACTACCTGAAACGGAAAACCCAGAGTTTCCACTAACTCAGAGCGAACAAACTCTGGGTTGCCTCAAAACCAGCTACCTGAAACAGGCCCCTGATGACATTCCAACTATGACACTTTCAAGATGGCGGCACTAGGCCTTGGTCCAAAATATGCAGAAATATGAACATATATGAGACCCTTTCTAAGGGAAAAAATAATCATTCAAAAAAAAAACTCAGCTAGTATGCACTAAATTAAATGTACTTATGGATATTATAATTACTTTCTACAAAATCTGCTAGGAAATAAAACCCAAAATTCTACACACTGCAGGTTTAACATTTAGAATTGTTCTTGTCCTTGAAGGCCACTGTAGCTTCTGTTATTATTCGAAAGGGTCGGGGTTACCCAGGGAGCGTTGCATTCTACAACTTTGTAGAACTTTCTTGATGATGTCATATTACACACTGCACCTTTAAAGGTTTGAAAACAAACAATGTACATGCTTAGGTTACAATATCCATTTACCAAAACTTAACCCAAACAAGGACAATGTAGACTCTTTTTATCAATACATTTATTTTTCAACAAGAACAAGAACAACATAAAAATATGTGTACCAACAATACTGACACACAAACATATAAAATACAAAGCCAAAATAAATTAAAGAGAGAGGGAGGGGAAAAACAAAAGTAATAAATATAAATAATAAGGAGAGGGGGAGGGGGTTCGTCCTGGGGCAGGGTCGATATACTATGTAGACATTTTTTTTGTTGTATAATTCTTTTTATTTATTTATTTTTAACAATAAGCAAACAAACAGACAACACCAGACAATACGTACAAACTACGAAAAGAGAGAAAATAAAGAAGAAAAAGGACAAATGTGTATGTAGACATGTTTAAGTAATGGACTGGAACTGACGCAGATAATTTAAGTTAAAAATAATTAAAAGATAATAAAAATACATTCTATTTTTTAAATGTCCTTCTTCTGAGCTTGTCAAGTTGCATGTTGAAAGGTCAAATGTGTGTTTTAAACGACGTCTTGTTACGTGTGTGTGTGTGTGTGTGTGTGTGTGTGTGTGTGTGTGTGTGTGTGTGTGTGTGTGTGTGTGTGTGTGTGTGTGTGTGTGTGTGTGTGTGTGTGTGTGTGTGTGTGTGTGTGTGTGTGTCAGTTGGTGATAAGGTGGGGGATTCCCGCAGTGACCCGCAATAACTGTGTGTGTGTGTGTGTGTCTCTAATCCATCATCACACACACTTCCCTCTTTCAGCGTGTTCCAAAATAGAATGGTGTGTGAACATGACCTCTCCCACACATAAACACACACACACACACACACACACACACACACACTAGTAAACACACCCATTGCTATGCCATTGTGTCTTGGCTCCTTGTCCAGAACCAGGGTGCGTGCTTGCTTGTGCTCGTGTGAATATGAG
>CM049404.1:29810000-29817500 GCA_026929865.2 Hyperoplus lanceolatus | reverse complement strand
TATTCTGCATGGGAGAACCCGGGTGTCTTCCATAGGGGGTCAGTGGACTTCTGGGACCCCTAGCCCGGCGACAGACTCCGAAATGGGGTTTGACGATCCGAATCTCTCCGAAGATTGCGGTTCTCCGGATGGCACCACCACCGTAAGGAGAAAAGAGCCAAGGATTTCGTCCAGACCAGGGGGACAGAGCCCGGATGTTACCCAGGGAGGAGGTGTGTCGGTGGGCATGGTGGATGGGAAAGCGCTGGGGGGCGACCAGAGGATCCGGAGGCCCATGAATGCCTTCATGGTCTGGGCTAAAGATGAGAGGAAGAGACTGGCCATCCAGAACCCCGATCTACACAATGCAGTGCTCAGCAAGATGCTAGGTAAGACTAGAAGACTTATAATAATAGTACATCTTATTTAAAATGCTCCTTTCTCTGCCCATATTGATGCTCTGTAAGACTATAACACTTAACAGGGGTTCAAAACGTTATGTAAATATGTACAGCTCTGGAAAAAATTAAGAGAGCACTCCAAATGTTCAGTGTCTCTCGTTTCACTATTTATAGGCATATGTTTGAGAAGAATGGACATTTTGGTTTTCTAATATAAACTACTGACAACATTTCTACCAGACTCACCCCGAACATATTGTCATTAAGAGCATATTTAAGTAATGTAGAGATGAAGATTTAAGAAATATCCAGACTGGGTCGCTTCATTTTTTCCGGAAGTATGTATATGTTTAGGCCAACGAGATATTCTAGTCAAATCAAATCAGTTTTATTTGTATAGCCCAATATCACAAATAGACATTTGCCACGGTGGGCTTTACATGCCAAGAAACATTGAGAAACCTCAGGGAGAGTTGACAGAGGAAGGGATCCCTCTCCCAGGACGGACATGCTGCAATAGATGTCATAAGTAGAGAAAATAATACAAAATCACAAAGGGGGTCGAAACATTGACCAGATGTGTACATGTACAACTAGTGAAACCGGACTGACATTTTAGTGTATTTAAGTGTATCAATACATTGCATTGTTGCATTCATAAAAGTCAGCTAAATGCTCGGTACAGTAAGACTGATCTGTGAAGCTGTATGTAGGGCAACTAAACAGTCTCTAGTGAAACAACAGCCGCTGTATGAAATAGAAAAAGTTGGCAAACGGTCAAGGTTTACAAAGTTTTTTTTTAGGAAAACTGCACAATAAGACTTATTAGTGGGGGTATGTAGGGCAACAAAACATTCTAGTGAAACCAGACTGATGTTGGCAGCTTTTCAAAAGTTGATCGATAAAATGTTGTGTTTACAAAGTTAGGACAACTTTGAATATCACGACAACTTTTTTCGCTAGACTTTTTGATTTGAGGCGTTACCTAAAATTCTGTTTGAAAGAAAACTGCCTCCATTTGAGCCAACATATTATCTTCTGATGAGATAACTTATCGATCGTGTGTATTGAAAGTGTATCTTTCACATGTATAAAAACATCACATTTTGAGTTCTACATAATGAGAATTTCAGTGCAACTTACTCTCTGTCATACAGATAACACACTAAACCAAGGCAGTCACAATGTTGATTCAAACATTAAACAGTGATAAAAACAGTCTCTCTCTCTCTCTCTCACACACACACACACACACACACACACACACACACACACTGCTGCATCAGAGACTGTTAAAGGTTATGTTAGAGCAGGGCCTTTGTCTGTAAGGCCTCAAATAGGAGCAGTAAGGAAACGTGTCTCTACATGTCTGTGTGTGGATCAAAGTACTGAAATAAACACTAAAAAACAAAATGACCCTTTAAAGGTGGAGTCAGCTATTCTGGAGAACGCTTGTTGTCAAAATGCATTCTGTTGCAAACGATGAATATCTCCTCACGATCTGCTAGCTGTCTCTACTGTGTGTGTGTGTGTGTGTGTGTGTGTGTGTGTGTGTGTGTGTGTGTGTGTGTGTGTGTGTGTGTGTGTGTGCGCAGGGTCTGTTTGTTTACATACACATTTCACAGAGCCTAGGCCGTGTATTAACACTATATTTTTTCAGCGCACACAGTATGGACAGGTTGCCGGTCTTGAGTATATATTCACGGATTTTGACAAACATCGATTCTGACAACAAGCGTTAGAAAGCTTACATATGTGTCTTATAGCAGCAATAACACCATAGACACTCAGATGATGTCACATGGCATTAAAGGTGCAGTGTGTAATATGACATCATCAAGAAAGTTCTAGAATGCAACGCTCCCTGGGTAACCCCACCCCTTTTTGAATAATAACAGAAGCTACAGTGGCCTTCAAGGACAAGAACAATTCTAAATTTTAAACAATGCACCTGATGACATTCCAACTATGACACTTCCAAAATGGCGGCACTAGGCCTTGGTCCAAAGTATGGAGAAATATGGACATATATGAGACCCTTTCTAAGGAAAAAATAATAATTCTAAAAAAGAAAATCAGCTATTATGCACTAAATTAAACGTACTTATGGATATTATAATTATTTTCTACAAAATCTGCTAGGAAATAAAACCTAAAATTCTACACACTGCAGGTTTAAGTGCTAACATTCCCAGTACGTAGATACAAACAGTCTAGATCTAGGTGTGTGTAGCATGCATGAAGACTGGCTGAGGCCACAGATTTATGGATGCAAAGATAAGTTGTACGTATGATTTTGAAACCGGGTATATACTATTTAAAAACAGCTTTCGGATACACATGATTCAGATGGAAAGAGACAATCGGACCTCAAAGCTCTGCAGATACTGGAACCTGGAGACAGCCACGCTTTCCCGTAACTTTGTGTCTCTCTCCATGTGTTGTGAACTGTGATTCCACTCAGTTGTACGTATCCCTCCTCTCCCGTGATGAGTGCATTTACCCAAACAATCCCTGCTTCCTCCTTAAAGACCTACTTCAGCGGTGGAAATATGAAGATGTATTGAACTCTGAGATCCTATGTCAGTATAAATGTGCAAACATTTTAGAAATCGGTTCATCCTGGCCTGAGAAAAGGCAGAAAGAGTGTTAGGATTAACAGGACAGCTGGGCCCAGGGAAGACTGAGGGAAGAAAAACCTCATTCATTATATTTTAATAGCGATTGTATGATGATAGAACGCCGGTTCCGTATGGGTGAAGTACTCCTTTAACACAAATTCTGTTTAGAGTGTTTTCATCCGTCTTATATATTCACTGCACTGATACAGTTTTGCTCATACAGCCATTCTGTCACCACCCGTTGTGCAGTAAAAAGGTGGTTTTAGAGAGTTAGTAGTTCCCTGACTGAAGCAGACCAGTATGGTTTTGGTTGCGGACACTTTAGATCCATCTCGGTTTCGGTGGATTCCATATTCTAACAAAAACTTCAGAGTTTGGAGTATAATGAGCACATGACGGATAGTGTGGGAGAGATTTATGCTCCAGTGGTGTGAGAGGTTTGTGTGGAAATTCTTCATACAAAAATTATGTATATTTTTATTTTTTTAACATTTTTCATAGATGTTTTTCCCACTTACTCTGTTTTAGTCCTAAATAATGCTGTCACTTAAATGTGGGGATCTAGATATGAATGTGTGTGTGTGTGTGTGTGTGTGTGTGTGTGTGTGTGTGTGTGTGTGTGTGTGTGTGTGTGTGTGTGTGTGTGTGTGTGTGTGTGTGTGTGTGTGTGTGTGTGTGTGTGTGTGTGTGTGTGTGTGCAAAACAATGTAAAGTGCTTTGGGTCTGTGAAAAACCAGGGAATTTACTGTTTGATTTAGATTATGATTATCAATGCAATTATTTATGATGCACCTTATTTCTTTACTCAAAGCCCTATTAAGCAAAGTGACGTTCTATAATGTTTCTCTTTTCTCCCCTTCAGGTCAGTCGTGGAAGGCCCTGTGCGCTACGGACAAGCGCCCGTTTGTGGAGGAAGCCGAACGTCTGCGAGTGCAACACCTGCAAGATCATCCCAACTACAAGTACCGGCCCCGGCGCAAGAAGACCACCAAGAAACTCAAGAGGGTCGAACCGGGGCTCCTGCTTCACAGCTTAGCCCAAGGAGGTGCACCAAACCTGGGCTTAGGACCGGAGAATTCAGGGTATGGACATCCAGGGTCCCACCCCAACCCCCACCCTTCACATCACCACCATCACCCCCACCATCTGCTACCTTCCCACGGGCTTTTCAGGGACCTCCACGCCCCTGGATACGCGGAGCTCGAAAGCTACGGTTTGCCCACTCCCGAGATGTCCCCCTTGGATATCCTGGAGGAAGGGGGTGGCGAGTCTGTTTTTTTCCCCCAGCATATGCAAGAGGAATCGGGCATGAGCGGAGCGTGGAGTGGGTACCATCCCCACAACCACCATCCCCACCACAACCATCATCAACTTCACCCCATTAACCAGCATTACAGCCATAGTTACAACAACCACCACAGTCAACACGGCAACATGGCGGCGACGTCATACGCTCAGACGAGTTCCGGAATGAGCAGTGCCGGTTCCGGAATGAGCGTTATTGGAATGAACTCCAGTTTGAGTCCCGCCGCTGCTGGCAGAAGTTCCATTCTAGTCGATTCTAGAATGAGTTCAGTTGAGTCAAATGTTTTGGCGAATTCCGTCAACTCCAGATTGAATTCCACACATGCAACTGGCGGCCACCACATTGCCTTGAGAAGCCCCGTAAAGTGCACACCAGCTCTTTCTGATTCCTCTTCCCCTGTGTCCTACCCACAACCCTCCATAAGCCTCCCGGAGCAGATAAAATCACACCAAACCAATGCTTTCGTCGGCTACCAAATGTATGGTAGCAGCAGCGCCCCGAATACTGCCTACTACATGCCATCTCACTTGGGACAACTCTCGCCACCTCCCGAAAGCATCTCAACCACCTCTTCGATCCCTACATCGAATTTCGCCACAAATTTGCACTTGGACTCAAATTCAAACCAAGAGTCCTCAAGTCATAGTCAAGTTTTGGGCTCTACTTCCTCTGCTGAATTTTGGTCCGAGGTTGACCGGCATGAATTTGACCAGTATGTAAATATCGGACGGACTCGAGAGGACGCATACGGCGTGCTGTCCAAAATGCAAAATGGCCGAAGTAGCACTGTTTTAGCTAGTAGCATGAATAGCGGAGTTAGCGGTGTTAATAACAGGGATGTCGGTAGCATCTTGAATGGTGCATGTGGGTGCGATGAAGCTAGCAGCCCGCTAATATCCGCTCTTTCTGATGCAAGCAGTGCTGTGTATTACAGTGCTTGTATAACTGGATAAATACATGATCTCATCTCTCATAATGTAGCCCGTTGCAATACAGTATTCTGGGTTGGGTTCATTTGCAAACCGTTGTTACATGAAAGGGAGGAAGTAGAGGCTGTCAGGATTATTTGTTTTGGCTCAATACTCATACTCGAGTCATTGTCAGGATATTTTGTTAATTCTACACTTTTTTTGTGTGTGATTAAATAAACCATAAAGTAACTTAACCAATAAAATATTTAAACAATTTAGCATGGCCGAAATGGAGTATATAATTATATAATACTACCCCTTCTCAAATTATACCCCCTTCATACATCATACAATAGCTGAACGGAGCCAGAGCTGAGTAGAGCCAAAAGCCAGATTTTTATTTTTATTTTAAGGGTTAACTGGAAGAAAAACACTTTACGGAGAAAGCACTCTTAAATTCAGATATAAGAAATATAGGTCTTAATGTGCCTTTAAACAGAGTGAAACCAGAGAGCAGTCCAGTCACTTACCAAGCGTGCTAACTCTCTCTAGCATTTAAGTCTTTTGTCAATAGCTGCAAACATTTCGGCCTATTGGAAATTGTTCTGGTGGCTGTATAGTGTGAAGTAATCAGGGATGTAGGATATAAACAAATGCCTGTCTTAGCCTTTAAACAATGTGGTGACAGAATATGCTATTAAAGCTGGGGTATATGACTTCTGATTGGTCAAAGTGAACATGAGCGGTACACTTTGACCAATCAGAGCGAGGCTCCCATTCTCTGTTCTTATTGGCTGTTGGGACTGTCCATTCACTTTGGCACCGACGTTGTTGGTGTAGAGCGTGTCAGGGAGGGACCATAGGGGAGGGACCAAAGAGAACAAGTGGAGTGGTTGAGGTATTTGGATTCAAATCTCTATCCCAACCGCTATTTTCTCCCCAAATCATATACCCCAGCTTTAACATTAGAACATCATGCTAGCAATTTTTCTTATTGCTTTTTGCTTCTGAATTTCAAAATCATCTCATATCGGGGTTTTTCCTTAATATTATCTCAGGACCAAACAGAAATTCATCTCACGGCACTTGTTGTTAAATACACATGGGCTGCATTCCACATCGAAGACATACAAAAAAAAGTGTATTGTGGGTCAGAATCGCCCCAAAAGAAGCTGTTAATTTCCACACTTAAAAAAAATTCACCTGAACATTGTTACGGTTAGATGCTGGTTGGACCCAAGAGCAGGCAGAGACAGGATTGGATAAATAAAAGGTTTATTGAGTGAGGTGGAGAAGCAGGGGGTAACTGAGGGAGCCGGGGGGGAAGTGCGAGGCAGGCGAGCTGGAGTGAGAGATCCGGGAGGAACGCTCTGGCGCTGACTGCAGGGAAACCAGGAGTAGATGTAGGTGAGCTGATTAGTGATGAGAACCAGGTGTGGAGACAGACAGGGGGAGTGGCAGAAGGAGAAGGAAGAACACGCACAGCAGCCAGCTGTTATCACCACAAACATATTGCCATTAAAGAGCATTTCCATTGAGTAATCTAGAGATGAAGATTGAAGAAAAATCCAGACTGGTCTCTTAAATTTTTCCAGAGCTGTAGATATCTTTTTGGGTAGTGATGCCGGTAAAAGCCTTGGCCGCAGACCCCGAGTTTGACCACTTTTGTCTCCCACAAACTATCAGGATGTTTTACAAGCCCGGTTGGGTTTTATTCTGTTACACACACACACACACACAGAGAGAGACATGCATGCACACACACACACACATTATGCCTTTCTCTCTGTAAGTCTTAACTTTATCACAGGGCCTCACGTCAAGCCTTCCATGCCAAAATCTGCAAAGTTTTACGTTGTTCTTGGCAGTGTTTTCGTGTGTGTGTGTGTGTGTGTGTGTGTGTGTGTGTGTGTGTGTGTGTGTGTGTGTGTGTGTGTGTGTGTGTGTGTGTGTGTGTGTGTGGACATCTTGATGATTCGAAGATTGTTCTTTCTTTTAACCAGTAAGCCTCTTTTGGTATAACATACATATCACTTTAAACAAAATGTCTTATTTTTTTTCAACATGTAATTTAGTTGTACAAATACCAGGATATTGGGTTCTATAATTTAAGTGCAATTGGAACAAGGGTGTGTGTGTGTGTGTGTGTGTGTGTGTGTGTGTGCGTGTGTGTGTGTGTGTGTGTGTGTGTGTGTGTGTGTGTGTGTGTGTGTGTGTGTGTGTGTGTGTGTGTGTGTGTGTGTGTGTGTGTGTGTGTGTGTGTGTGTGTGTGTGGTAGGGTC
>CM049404.1:29800000-29805000 GCA_026929865.2 Hyperoplus lanceolatus | reverse complement strand
TAACGTCCTACTCATACTAAAAGCCCTACTAACGTCCTACTCATACTAAAAGCCCTACTAACGTCCTACTCATACTAAAAGCCCTACTAACGTCCTACTCATACGGATTTTAACGTCAATGTAAGTAGCCTATGTTGTGGTTGTGTACACAATTTTGTGTAGGATAGAAATACTTGCATGATTTTGTGTATGAATCACACGCGCGCACACGCGCGCACACACGCACACACACACACACACACACACACACACACACACACACACACACACACACACACACACACACCCTGTTGAAGCACATGTGTTCGTTTCCAGCTGGGAGCAGGAGAATCCAGGCCTGTGTTATCTTTTCCAGTCAGAGTAACAAGCGGAGGGGTGAGGTGTTCCCATGAAAATATACACCTCTTCCCCTCTCTCTCTCTCTCTCTCTCTCTCTCTCTCTCTCTCTCTCTCTCTCTCTCTTTCACACACACACACACACACACACACACACACACACCCTTCCTTTCCGAACATCACAAAACTTCCACAGGAGTTTCCTCCTTGTTGCTCACATTCCTGACAGTAATAACCTCAGCAACACACACACACACACACACACACACACACACACACACACAATTGAAACTAATGGAAATAGTAATAAAAAGTCCGTCTGTGAGAATGAGAGCTGAGGTGAACAGAGGGGAATTGATCAGCTCACTTCAGGATCAGTTTTTTCCTCTAATCAAAGTGAAGTGTGTGTGTGTGTGTGTGTGTGTGTGTGTGTGTGTGTGTGTGTGTGTGTGTGTGTGTGTGTGTGTGTGTGTGTGTGTGTGTGTGTGTGTGTGTGTGTGTGTGTGTAATCAGTTCATACTTTACTCACAGTGGACTTTTGTGCAAAGTATGAAGAAAATCGCTCACAGCGTTCATGAGATATTGCGAATGGAACAACCAGAAAACACACTGGCTGTGTTCCACTAGCCCTACTAACGTCCTCCCTCCTACATACTCAACATGTATACACTACATACTGTCTACTTAACCATAAAGCCCTACTAACGTCCTCCCTCCTACATACTCAACATGTATATACTACATACTGTCTACTTAACCATAAAGCCCTACTAACGTCCTCCCTCCTACATACTCAACATGTATACACTACATACTGTCTACTTAACCATAAAGCCCTACTAACGTCCTCCCTCCTACATACTCAACATGTATACACTACATACTGTCTACTTAACCATAAAGCCCTACTAACGTCCTCCCTCCTACATACTCAACATGTATACACTACATACTGTCTACTTAACCATAAAGCCCTACTAACGTCCTCCCTCCTACATACTCAACATGTATATACTACATACTAAAAGCCCTACTAACGTCCTCCCTCCTACATACTCAGCATGTATATACTACATACTGTCTACTTAACCATAAAGCCCTACTAACGTCCTCCCTCCTACATACTCAACATGTAACTACATACTGTCTACTTAACCATAAAGCCCTACTAACGTCCTCCCTCCTACATACTCAACATGTATACACTACATACTGTCTACTTAACCATAAAGCCCTACTAACGTCCTCCCTCCTACATACTCAACATGTATACTACATACTGTCTACTTAACCATAAAGCCCTACTAACGTCCTCCCTCCTACATACTCAACATGTATACACTACATACTGTCTACTTAACCATAAAGCCCTACTAACGTCCTCCCTCCTACATACTCAACATGTATACACTACATACTGTCTACTTAACCATAAAGCCCTACTAACGTCCTCCCTCCTACATACTCAGCATGTATATACTACATACTGTCTACTTAACCATAAAGCCCTACTAACGTCCTCCCTCCTACATAATCAACATGTATATACTACATACTGTCTACTTAACCATAAAGCCCTACTAACGTCCTCCCTCCTACATAATCAACATGTATATACTACATACTGTCTACTGAACCATAAAGCCCTACTAACGTCCTCCCTCCTACATACTCAACATGTATACACTACATACTGTCTACTTAACCATAAAGCCCTACTAACGTCCTCCCTCCTACATACTCAACATGTATATACTACATACTAAAAGCCCTACTAACGTCCTCCCTCCTACATACTCAGCATGTATATACTACATACTGTCTACTTAACCATAAAGCCCTACTAACGTCCTCCCTCCTACATACTCAACATGTAACTACATACTGTCTACTTAACCATAAAGCCCTACTAACGTCCTCCCTCCTACATACTCAACATGTATATACTACATACTGTCTACTTAACCATCCATTGTGTATGCGAGGTTCGGCAGACCGTTTACACTGAAGTATAAAGAAGCAATAATGAATTATAAAAATAAACTTCTGTGTCGTTGGAAAAGACGCAATGCATTGTGGGGCTTGAGTAGGCGAAGTAACCTATCGATCCATACACAAAATCTTCCCGGAAGTAAGTACTCATCCGGACATTTCTCGCCTACACAAACTCGCATACACAACCAAAACATACTCAAATTGATGTCAAAATTAGTATGAGTAAGACGTTAGTAGGGCTTTGCGAACACATGTAAAAAAAACTAGTTTAAAAAAGAGTTAAAGGGTTGTGAAGAAATAAATAAATAATTAGAGCAAAGTGGGAGAAAGGATTGAAGATATAAATCCTTTCAGCTGTTTATTTCTTGTGGGAACTTGACAGTTACAGAGAGAGACTGGCACACAGGCCGATTCTCACTGTGCCAGCACTTCTAGCGCTCGTAAAACAGTTTGAATCGTGAAGCTTTCTGATCTAGAGGCTCTGTGTGTGTGTGTGTGTGTGTGTGTGTGTGTGTGTGTGTGTGTGTGTGTGTGTGTGTGTGTGTGTGTGTGTGTGTGTGTGTGTGTGTGTGTGTGTGTGTGTGTTCTTGATGAAAGTTACAACGTCCAGATTGTTTCATTATTTCCATGTTGTGCTGTGGATAGATAGACGGACAGACGGACGGACGGACGGACGGACGGACGGACGGACGGACGGACGGACGGACGGACGGACGGACAGACAGACAGACAGATAGATAGATAGATAGATAGATAGATAGATAGATAGATAGATAGATAGATAGATAGATAGATAGATAGTTTAAAAAAAACTCTAAAACACCATAGAAATATATAGAAATGTCTTCATTACTTTGTGTGAATCCATATTGTGAAAAACTAAAGATGAATATGGAGACAGACAGAGAGGAGAGAAAAACTCCAGTGAGAAATACAGGGAGAGGCAGAGTATGGAATTTATCCGTGTGTGTGTGTGTGTGTGTGTGTGTGTGTGTGTGTGTGTGTGTGTGTGTGTGTGTGTGTGTGTGTGTGTGTGTGTGTGTGTGTGTGTGTGTGTGAGAGAGAGTGAGCGAGGGATTTTCCTGTCCTTTTCTGTCTCTGTGGTGTTTTATTGGCCACATGTGGTTAGGATGTCAGATCAGTCGCCACAACTACACACTGACTCAGTGTGTGTGTGTGTGTGTGTGTGTGTGTGTGTGTGTGTGTGTGTGTGTGTGTGTGTGTGTGTGTGTGTGTGTGTGTGTGTGTGTATGCGGTGGCCCATGTGTGTGTGATTTTCTACGGACGCTGATGTGAGATGACAGCCGGTTTACACTGTAGATGTGTTTGTTTGTGAATCTGTGCAACTTGCAACTCTTTCTGTGTATATACTGCTGTAGTGATCTTACAAGTACGTTTGTGTATCGATTGGTTTGATTTGTGTGTGTGTGTGTGTGTGTGTGTGTGTGTGTGTGTGTGTGTGTGTGTGTGTGTGTGTGTGTGTGTGTGTGTGTGTGTGTGTGTGTGTTTCCTACACAGTCTCGCACATTAAATAGAAATTGATGACAGATAGATAGATAGATAGATAGATAGATAGATAGATAGATAGATAGATAGATAGATAGATAAGTAGATAAGTAGACAGACAGGTGGATAGATAGATAGATAGATAGATAGATAGATAGATAGATAGATAGATAGATAGATAGATAGATAGATAGATAGATAGATAGATAGATAGATAGATAGATAGATAGATAGATAGATAAGTAGACAGACAGATGGATAGAATACTGTTTGTATATTTGCCTATATCACCAATTCATTCCAAAGCAGAGAATCTAAACTGCAGCTGCCAAGATGAAAAAAAACATCACACATGGAATCTTGATATTGTTATAAAACAGAAGATCGTTTCACGGAGCCAAGAGCTTCATCTGGCTCTAGTATGAAGGCATTGCGTGTTAGTAAACTACTGTGCTACTACAACTGTGTGTGTGTGTGTGTGTGTGTGTGTGTGTGTGTGTGTGTGTGCATGCGTGCGTGCGTGCGTGCGTGCGTGTGTGTGTGTGTATTTCATAGACGTGTTGGTCTGTGTCACTTTTTCCCAAACTTCACCAAAACACAGAAAAGAAGAAATAGTTAATCTGGTTTTATCTTAAGCTCCAGAATCTCCTGGTTGTTTATAATAGTTGAATGCGTATATTGCTCATAAAACACACACACACACACACACACACTCAGTATATTGCTCAGAAAACCAAGATGGTAGCCTGGTCCTACCAGACCATCGTACTTCATTTCATTTGTACAGAAGGTCTGGAATTGACAAACGTTACCTCACTTGAAGGCGGGTGTCTGTTGAAGTTTAAAACTATTGGATCTGCCCAGTGCCACTCTGGATCTGCCAACCAATCGCATAACGTTTGGTCTTGACGTATGTCATGCGCCGGCTTCTCACTACAACTGAAACTGGCGCACGACCTCAACGTCATTGTTCTCGGCCACTCCCTCTGTTCGCTGATTGGACCGGTGAAAGTCTGGACGGTGAAAGCCCGTGAGTATACCGCAGACCCAGACTGACTACTGAAGGGAAATGAAAATTGGGCGGGAGTAGGTAGGTGGTAACCAGGCGTCCAAGATGGTGCGGTGAAAGGAGTCAACAAGTTCCATGATATTTTGAAAAATCT
>CM049404.1:29775000-29785000 GCA_026929865.2 Hyperoplus lanceolatus | reverse complement strand
GTGTGTGTGTGTCCGCCTTCAGAGCCTTTGCGCTTTAAAGCCAATAAGCGCAGAGCAGAGCATTAATGAAATGGGCGATTCAGACAGAGAGCAGAAGCCACCCAGTCCACAATCAATACACACACACACACACACACACACACACACACACACACACACTCACACACACACACACACACACACACACTCACACACACACACACACACTCACACACAAACACACACAATCACACACACACACACACACACACACACACACACACACACACACACACACTTTTTTGACTTTTGCTCTGAAGATTTGCACTCCTGACTTTTAAGTTAGAAAGAGACTGAAAAAAAATAAACCACTGGATTGAAGTGTTCTTTATTTTAGTCTTGCTGCTTCTTCTTTTTTGCCTTTAGTTCCAGGTTCCTCAAAATAATTTAGTTTTGATTTATAATGATAGACTTATTCAATAACATTCAGAGAAAATATATACGGTGCCACTTGTCACTTTTGGTGTAGTCTCGCAAAGCCAGACCAAACTACAGCAAGTAGTATGGTCTGGAAGCACTCCGTTTAGAGCCGTCTATTCGGGGGGGAAACTGGGCTGGCCTGTTTTTATTTCTTTAAACCAATCACAATCATCTACGGCGGGGCTAACCCCGGGAAGCAGCCAATGGAGGCATAGCGTTGTTTGCCGACGCCAGCGCTTAATAGACGCTGGCGGGAGTGGTCAAGCCAGACTACTTTTGGTGTGTCAGAGAAGTGAACATTTTCTTTTCATTTCATTTCCTGTATGTCTTACGGCTCACGGCCATAGCACATGGCTCGGAGCACACGATTCAAATTAAATCATTACAAACAAACAACGGTGTACGGCAAGGAAAAAACAAAAACAATAAAACAGAAACATTACTTGAACAATGGCAGGACAGTTCTCAGAAAGGCTCCTGTTTTAACCGACCCCCGGGGGGGCCGGGGGGGAGGGGTGGGGAAGTTCGCCTCTGGTGTGCAGGGTCGGAGGTTCGATCCCCGCCCCTCTCCCCCCCCATGGGGCAAGGCCCACACTGAACCCCGAATTGCTCCCTAGTTAGCTTAGCACCCTAGTGCTAAGCCCCCTGCGTGGTAGCTGCTGCTTTCGGTGTATGAATGTGTGTGTGACTGGGTGAATGTGTACAAAAAAAAAGAAAAGCTTTGAGTCTGTGAAAACGTATAGCATACAAGTCCATTTACCATTACCCTGGTTTTTCTGACCTCAAAAGCGAAATCAGTTTAATCCTAGATGGTAAATAAACATAATATTTTGCCAGGTATGTTCTTCTATAGTACATTACATCCAAATTCCCACACTCAAAACATACATGATACTCATCACCAACACAATTGGAATCACAGAGGTTGCACAATCTTTCACTTCTTTCCAGCCCTCTGTACCGTCCAGTGACTTTAGGCATTCTGGTGTTATCTAAAGGTATATATTCTCATAACTGAATGAACACACCTCACAGGAAAATGTGATCCCTGGAACACTGTTTGAAGTTAGAAAAGCTTCCTGAGACTTCCGGGTTACAGAGCGTGGACTAGGTGCGACCGCTTTCTAGCTCCCACTAACTATTTCAGACTTAACTGACTAAACCTATTTTCATCTACTTTTTTTGTTCTTGTATTGCCGGTAACACTAACACTGATTCGGAAAAATGACTAAAGGAGAGAAAAGCTTCCTGAAAAGTTACTGTTTCACTGTTGTTGTCGTTTACAGCAGCAGGGCCCACAGTTTGGTTTACAAACACATTCTAGTCTTACTGCATGTTTGGTTCCAGGTTCCTCAAAATAATTCAGTTTTGATTTACGATGATAGAATTATTCAATACTAAGAATTACATGTAGAGAACATATGTTTAGTAAACCAACTGCAGGCTCTGTGAATGTAAACAAACCCCCCTCCACTGAAACTGCATAGTGCACCTTTAAACCTATACTTTTTAGCTACTTATGTTTTACTGGTAAAACATAGTAGTAAAAAAAAGAGGGGGGGGTGCTCCGGTGGCGTAGTGGATAGAGCGCGTACCATATTGGCTCCAGCCTTTGTTGCAGTGGTCATGGGTTCAAATCCGACCTGTGGACCTTTACTGCATGTCATCCCCCCCCTCTCTCTCTCTCTCTCTCTCTCTCTCTCTCTCTGTCTGTCTGTCTCTCTCCATTTCAACTCTGTACTATCTAATAAAGCTTGAAAATGCCAAAAAATATATATTATATATAGCAAATTAAATGAGGTCACAAACAGAACGCATAAAGAAATAATATAGATGTAGATCATGTAGAGTGATAACGTAGAATCAGACTTCTGTTTATAATCGTGTCTCTGGTAGAATTGACGGACAGATTAACAGATTCATTGATTGAGCGGTGATGTTATTTCTAAACATTGCTGCAGGTTTAGTTAAAGGTGCTGTGAGGAACTTTTAAATTTTTCCTCTGCTGATCATACATGACATGTAACACAGATATTATTCTACATGAAAGTACAACTGATAATGTCCAAGAAATCACAAAAATCTCTGTCACGGTTTGTTGGAACAGGGTATTGGTCTTTGAATTTCTGTGGTGTTCATACACAGCCTAGGCTCTGTAAAAAGGCATGTAAACAAAGCGGACCCTCTGTGGAAGGCAGGGAATGTTTTGATTCATTCTCACTCGACCTGAATTCACCTTTCAATTTCATTCCCGCTCACAAATTTCTCCTTGCATATACAGTATACTCACACATACAGAGTGAGTGAGTGAGTGAGTGAGTGAGTGAGTGAGTGAGTGAGTGAGAGAGTGAGTGAGTGAGTGAGTGAGTGAGTGAGTGAGTGAGTGAGTGAGTGAGTGAGTGAGTGAGTGAGTGAGTGAGTGAGTGAGTGAGTGAGTGAGTGAGTGAGTGAGTGAGTGTCTTTCTGTCTGTCTGTGTGCCTGTCTGTCTGTCTGTCTGTGTGCCTGTCTGTGTGCCTGTCTGTCTGTATGTCTGTCTGTCTGTCTGTGTGCCTGTCTTTCTGTCTGCCAGCCTGCCTGCCTGCCTGTCTTTTTGTCCGTCCGTCTCTCCTACTGTCTCTCTCTCTCTCTCTCTCTCTCTCTCTCTCTCTCTCTCTCTCTCTCTCTCTCTCTCTCTCTCTCTCTCTGTCTGTCTGTCTGTCTGTCTGCCTGATCTGCACCCTTTCCATCAGTGACTACCCATAACCCCGGAGTCATTAAGCTAAGAACACAGACGCGGAGGCCGGCCGTAAATAAACACAGTAAGTGATATTAAACTATCAGTGGGAGAAGGCTGGCACAGGGAAACACAGTCAGGGCTTTCTACATGAATACTGACGCAGCAGCACTTCTGACTTCACACACGCTCTCCCTGCGTTCCAAACCTCATAGGCTGTGATCTAAAAGCCCTACTAATGTCCTACTCATACTAAAAGCCCTACTAACGTCCTACTCATACTAAAAGCCCTACTAAAGCCCTACTAACGTCCTACTCATACTAAAAGCCCTACTAATGTCCTACTCATACTGAAAGCCCTACTAACGTCCTACTCATACTAAAAGCCCTACTAAGCTACACAAAAGCCCTACTCATACTAAAAGCCCTACTAATGTCCTACTCATACTAAAAGCCCTACTAACGTCCTACTCATACTAAAAGCCCTACTAACGTCCTACTCATACTAAAAGCCCTACTAACGTCCTACTCATACTAAAAGCCCTACTAACGTCCTACTCATACTAAAAGCCCTACTAACGTCCTACTCATACTAAAAGCCCTACTAACGTCCTACTCATACTAAAAGCCCTACTAACGTCCTACTCATACTAAAAGCCCTACTAACGTCCTACTCATACTAAAAGCCCTACTAACGTCCTACTCATACTAAAAGCCCTACTAACGTCCTATTGTTAGAGCCATGGAGAAGATAAGGCGTGTTTGCCTTTTATGCCTTATTTGGTAATAATACATTTTGCTTTAATTAATACTAATTATTAATTACTTGTATTTTGTTGTATTTTTATGTCTATTACGTAGAGTAGGTTTTGGCATGCTATTATCTTTTGTCTTTCTCCCACAAGTTGTTTCTGTCGTAAAGCGTTGGTAGTGTGGTAAAACTGTGGTAAATTAGTCACTTGTCGGCTTCCTGCATGGTTATTGTGGTTGCGTTCCGAATCGCATACTCTTTCTTTTTTCTATTCTACATACTACATCCGACGATAAAAATAATCTAGTTAGGATGCAGTAGGCATACTATTGGGACATACTTTACTCTCTTATTTCATCATAACATTGCGCCTTGATCTTGCCTCTTGCTTTTATAGCCGTCACATCCCCGTTTGTTTTCATACGGAGGCTTCGTTGATGTTACGTCACTTCACGTGCGCACTGGATTGTGGGTCAGAATCGCCCAAATAGGATGCACTTTTCAACACTAACAATCTTGGCCGCATGAAGTAGGACATCCGGGTACTTCTAACCATCCTAAATCTGGCCATAAGAATCGGGACATCCTAAATGTTTTTTCTACATACTATATAGTAGAAAGTATGCGATTCGGAACGCAAGCTGTGTTATTCGGAGCAGGACAGCAGCTACACTTTGTGACCTTAGCCTAACGTATATTTTTTCTTCATTGTCGACTATTTTTTGAGAATAAATCCATTACTTTGTCATGTTACATCGGCCTTGGATTTTCTTTTTGAGCGTGAGTCCAGAATCCTACGTCCTGCAAGAGTGGCAAACAGGTTGCCACTAGACCTACTCATACTAAAAGAGAGATTTACCATGCGTTCCAAATCTCATACTATTTCTTTTTTCTATTCTACACACTACATCTGACCATAAAAAGAATCTAGTTAAGGCAAGGCAAGTTTATTTCTATAGCACAATTCAGACACGAGGCCATTCAAAGTGCTCTACAGGGGCAAGATCAAAATACATCAAGTATAGAATACACGTTAGAAAAGTGAATGAGAATTAAAACAAGGTTAGGATGCAGTATGCTACAATTGGGACGTACTTTTACTTATTTATTTCATCATAACATTGCGCCTTGATCTTGCCTCTTGATTTTATATCCGTCGCATCCCCGTTTGTTTTCATATGGAGGCTCCGTCGATGTGACGTCACTTCCGGTACACAATGGATTGCGGGTCAGAATCGCCCAACACCAGTTTGTAAACGCTGCCATACTGAGAAATACAGAGGGTCAACTCGTTTGGAGATTGGCTTGAATGTAACTGAGAGTCATTTATATGAAAAAGTTACACACTATAGCTTTTAGGGTTCAGTTTGTCATGATCCTGCTTGTGTTGTTTTTTCCCCTTTACCCTTGTCTGTGTTCTGGTGTAATTACAGGGCTGGAGACAGGTGTGCTGGAGTCAGTTACCAGCATTCACAGCTGCCATCAATCACCAATCAACTGCTCTTCATATACCCGGCCCAACCTCCCAGACACTGCCAGATTGTAAACTCTGTTACCCGGTCAGTAACTCTCCAGCCACCTAGACCTTTTGTAGTTCCGCCTGCATTTAGTTTGTTGCTAAATTATGTTCTTTTTTGCCACAGTCTCCCAGCCTGACTCCAGCCCCCAGCTCCAGCCCTCGTCAGCCAGCTCTCCCTCCCTGGACCCCTCTGCCTGCCTGCTCTTGCCTGCCTCTGCTCGTCTCCCCGGATTCTCCCCTTGGCACTTCCTCCTGGACCCCCATGCTTGCCAGCCCACTCCAGAGCCCGGCCCTAAACCCCAGATTCCTTCTAAATAAACCCTCTTGAACTGGTACTGTCTCTGCGCCTGTGTCCTCCCTGTCCAGCCGTCACACAGTTCACAGTTACTGAACATATTTAGACCAAATATTTGATAGATAGATAGATAGATAGATAGATAGACAGATAGATAGATAGATAGATAGATAGATAGATAGATAGATAGATAGATAGATAGATAGATAGATAGATAGATAAAACAATTTTCTTTTCTCTTTTAGGCCGGCAGAAGGCATCTCAAAACCTCAGCAAATTAAGCCAACAGATGTTTGCAGATAAAATGTGTTTTATTAAATGTTGTAAACAAACATTATTCATTGAACAATTGTGCTAAAAATATTACAGCTTTACGACAGAAACTCTGCTTTGCCATATGGTAATCTTTTAAAATTACCTTAGGAAAATGCTAATGAGAAATTCTCCAAAGATGTAAAAATGTCACCAAAAATAGAATAGTTTATGAGACAGTAAAAATAGCCTTCCACCCACCAATTCTCCTCCACTTTAGTATCTCTCTCTGTCTCTGTCACTCCATATCCCTCTCTCTCTCTCTCTCTCCATTCCTCCCTCTCTCGCTTTCGCTTTCTCTCTCTCCCTCGCTCTCCCTCTTTATCCCTCTCTCCCTCCCCTTCCCTCTCTCTCTCCCTCTCTGTCTCTCCATCTCTTTCCCCCTCTCTCCATCTCCCTCCCTCTCTCTCCCTCCATCTATCTCTCTCTCTCTCCATCTCTCTTTCTCTCTCTCTGTCTCTCTCTCTCTCCTCTCTCCCTCTTTTTCTCTCTCTTTCTCTCCACTATCCTTCTCTCTCCCCCTATCTCTCTCCCTCCCTCCCTCCCTCCCTCCCTCCCTCTCTCTATCTCTCTCTCTCTCTCCCTCCATCCCCCTTCCCTCTCTCTCTCTCTCATATCCGTCTTGTCGCGGCCTTATTAAAATCATAATGAGACTGTTGCCATTTTTGGAGACACAGTTGGAAAAGTAATTCATCTTCTATGGCGAAACTGAATAATTGAAATGGTTAGGAATTTTCGGGGTGAAGATTTTTGGGCGGCTGTGGTGAAGTGTGTAGGGTGGTCGTCCACTGGGTTACAGGGTCGGTGGTTCGATCCCCCGTCTCCCCGCCACATGTCCAAGTGCCCCTGGGCAAAGAGACACTGAACCCTGAATGTCTCCTGATAGTTAGCTTGCACCCTGCGTGGTAGGCTGCTGCTGCTATCGGTGTATGAATGTGTGTGTGATTGGGTGAATGTGAACAAAACAATGTAAAGCGCTTTGAGTCTGTGAAAAACCAGGGAAAAGCGCCATATAAGTGGAGACCATTTACCATTTTATGTTTGGTACTGTGGATTTTTATAGTGGGCGTCCTGATGGAAATGCACCTGTTGGAAGACCAAGAAGAAGAAGAAGTACTATAGAATAAATAACTAAATACATCTTCACCTCATCACTTGATATTGTGGAAAGACTTGAGGCAGTGGTGGATGATGCCATCTTTAGTTACTAGCTTTTCTTGTCCTTGAAGGCCACCGTAGCTTCTGTAAATTAATCCCA
The DNA here is from genome assembly GCA_026929865.2 of Hyperoplus lanceolatus. Lineage (NCBI taxonomy): Eukaryota > Metazoa > Chordata > Actinopteri > Uranoscopiformes > Ammodytidae > Hyperoplus > Hyperoplus lanceolatus. Next base: position 29,777,692 of record CM049404.1, on the reverse strand, counting down.
ATATCCCCATACTATCTACTATTTAGTATGGTAGAAAAAAGATTTAGGATGTCTCGATTCTTGTGGCCATATTTAGTATGGTTAGAAATAGCCGGATGTCTACCACATCCGACTGAGATTTTTATTGTTGAAAACAGCATGCTATTTTGTCCTTGAAGGCCACCGTAGCTTCTGTAAATTCACCCGAAGAGAGGGGTTAGCAAGGGAGCGTTGGCATCTAGAATCTCACCACTAGATGATGTTAAAATACTCCAATATTACACACTGTACCTTTAATTTCCTCAAATGAGTAGATTAAATTAAAGAGATCCTATTATACTACTATACTACTATACTACTATACTATTATTTTAGTATTTTATATATTATTATATTATTATATATATATTAATATAATATATACTATATACTATATACTATTATACTATATACTATATACTATTATACTACTATACTATATACTATATACTATTATACTACTATACTTATACTATTATACTATTATACTACTATACTATTATACTATTATACTACTATACTACTATACTACTATACTATTATACTACTATACTATTATACTATTATACTACTATACTATTATACTACTATACTATTATACTATTATACTACTATACTATTATACTATTATACTACTATACTATTATACTATTATACTATTATACTACTTATACTATTATACTACTATACTATTATACTATTATACTATTATACTACTATACTATTATACTATTATACTATTATACTACTATACTATTATACTATTATACTACTATACTATTATACTATTATACTATTATACTACTATACTATTATACTATTATATACTATACTATTATACTACTATACTATTATACTATTATACTACTATACTATTATACTACTATACTATTATACTACTATACTATTATACTATTATACTATTATACTACTATACTATTATACTATTATACTACTATACTAGTATACTATTATACTATTATACTACTATACTATTATACTACTATACTATTATACTATTATACTATTATACTACTATACTATTATACTATTATACTACTATACTATTATACTATTATACTATTATACTACTATACTATTATACTATTATACTACTATACTACTATACTATTATACTATTATACTATTATACTATTATACTACTATACTATTATACTATTATACTATTATACTATTATACTATTATACTACTATACTACTATACTATTATACTACTATACTATTATACTATTATACTATTATACTATTATACTATTATACTATTATACTACTATACTATTATACTACTATACTATTATACTATATGCTATTATTACTATACTTTATCCTATATGCTATTATGCTATTATACTGTATATACTATTATACTTTATGCTATTATACTACTATCTATTATCCACTATGCTTAGCTTTATCTCTATCTCTATTATGCTATTATACTATTATCTATTATCTTTATGTCATACTTTATATCTATGCTATTATGCTTTATACTATTTATTTCTATTATCTATTATACTATTATGTATTATTATATTATATACTATATATATATATTATTTTATATATTATACTATTATCTATCTATCTCCATATACTCTATACTATATATATTATACTTTACTTATCTCTATACATTATACTATTATACTACTATGCTATTATACTTATACAATATTTTTATTCTTATCTATAATATAAATTAACTATATAATATTTATACTATATATATTATACTACTATACTATTATACTATTATACTATTATACTATTATATATTATACTATTATACTATTATACTATATACTATTATATTATTATGCTATTATACTATATACTATTATACTATTATACTATTATACTACTATACTTATCTATTATCTATTATGCTATCATATTATTATATACTATACTACTATACTATAGCTATTATACTTTATACTATTATGCTACTATACTATTATACTATTATACTATTATACTATTATACTATTATACTACTATACTACTATACTATTATACTACTATACTATTATACTCTATACTATATACTATTATACTATTATACTATTATACTATTATATTATTATACTATTATACTACTATACTACTATACTATTATACTATTATACTATTATACTACTATACTACTATACTATTATACTATTATACTACTATACTATTATACTATTATACTATTATACTACTATACTACTATACTACTATACTATTATACTATTATACTATTATACTATTATACTATTATACTACTATACTATTATACTACTATACTATTATGCTATTATACTATTATACTATTATACTATTATACTATTATACTATTATACTATTATACTACTATACTATTATACTATTATACTACTATACTATTATACTATTATACTATTATACTATTATACTACTATACTATTATACTACTATACTATTATACTATTATACTATTATACTATTATACTATTATACTACTATACTATTATACTATTATACTATTATACTATTATACTATTATACTATTATACTATTATACTACTATACTACTATATTATTATACTACTATACTATTATACTATTATACTATTATACTACTATACTATTATACTATTATACTATTATACTACTATACTATTATACT
>CM049404.1:29767500-29770000 GCA_026929865.2 Hyperoplus lanceolatus | reverse complement strand
AGTACAGAAGAGTTTTAGTCTTTTACTACACTACATACTAAAGTACAGTAGAGTTTTAGTCTTTTTACTACATTACATACTAAAGTACAGAAGAGTTTAAGGGCCACAGACAGGAGAGAAAAAAAATTATCAGATAAGGAAGTTTTTTTTTCATTTTCGTTGAAAAATGTCAAGAATAAAGACGAATACTCCAAAATGCAATTGAAGTTAGTGGGGCATTTATGTATTTTCAGCATACTACAATTGACTTGCATGTATTGGGACATCCTAAATCTTTTTCTGGCATACTGAATAGTAGGGAAGTATGGGGATTGGAACGCAGGGTCAGTTTACTTTTCTAGTATCTAACTGCATGAGGGCAATTACAATATTTCTTCACTATATCCTCAAATTCACTCGGGGATATAGCGACAAAATCTATTTTTTAATACGATTTTTTAAGAACTCAAAATCAATGTTTGCCAGCCTCTTTTATTTAGTTTCATATCCACACACGCACACACACACACACACACACACACACACACACACACACACACACACACACACACACACACACACACACACACACACTAATTCAGTGCTGGTATAAATGTGTTAGTGTGGGAATATAAAGCAAGGTGTTGCTATGGCGTTGTCGGGGGAAACAGTTGATTCTGCTGGATCAGCTTGTTTCTAGATTTAGACTATGAGTGAAGCAAGACGCTCTTGTCTTTAAGCGTTGTGTGTGAGACTGTGTGATTCTGTGTATGAGTTTGTGTGTAGTGTGTGTGTATGTGTGTATGTGCGTGCGTGTGCGTGTGTGTGTTTATGTATGTGTCTTTCTGTCTGTCTGTCTGTGTGTCTGCGTGTGTGTGTGTTTGTCTGTCTGTCTCTGTCTTTATGTCTGTCTGTCTGTCTGTCTGTCTGTGTCTGCATGTGTGTGTGTGTGTGTTTGTCTGTCTGTCTGTCTGTCTGTCTGTCTGTCTTTATGTCTGTCTGTCTGTCTGTCTGCTGATTTAAACTCAACTCTACATCTCCCCTGTCTACACCCACTCTCACTTTACCACAAGAAGACATTTTACTTTTTTTTTTTAAGATATTTTTATTATTATTATATTTATATATATACAATACTATATTTTTTGGGCATTTTTATGCTTTATTGATAGTGTAGAGACAGAGTTGAAATGGGGCAGAAAGGGGAGTGACATGCAGAGAACGACCGCGGGCTGGAATCGAACCCGGGTCCGCTGCTGGCCGAGGCCCATGGGGGGGACGCCCTACCAACTGAGCTAAGGGCGCCCCGAGACATTTTTCTTTGCTTAGCTGTCTGTATTTTTACATGATCATTTACCCAAATACATACTGCTCAAAACCATCGAAACCTAAATGAATTAAGGCAAGGCAAGGCAAGTTTATTTCTATAGCACAATTCAAACACAAGGCCACTCAAAGTGCTTTACAGGGGCAAGATTAAAATACATAAAACACATTAGAAGACATTTAAAAGCGAATGAAAAGAAGTAAAACATTTAAATTAAATAAAAAGTACAGGTTAAAATGGAAACAGAAAAGTCTTCAGACTCGATTTAAAAGAACTGAGGGTTGCAGCAGACCTCAAGTTCTCTGGGAGTTTGTTCCAGAGATTTGGTGCATAATAACTAAAAGCTGCTTCTCCTCGTTTAGTCCTAACTCTGGGGACTGTAAGTAAACCTGTCCCAGACGACCTAAGGGCTCTGGACGGTTCATAACGTATCAGCATATCAGTAATGTATTTTGGCGCTAAACCATTTAGTGCTTTATAAACCAACATCAGTATTTTGAAATCAATTCTTTGAGTGACAGGAAGCCAGTGTAAAGACCTCAGAACTGGGGTAATGTGATCCACTTTTTTGGTCCTAGTGAGGACTCGAGCAGCAGCGTTCTGAATTAGCTGAAGCTGTCTGATAGATTTTTTTGGAAGGCCTGCAAGGACACTGTTAACAGTTTTTAGTGGTGCACATATGCAGGTATACAACGAACACGGCTATGTAAACAAATAGGACCCTCCCCACTTTACAGAGCCTAGGCTGTGTATTAACACTGGATTTTTTTTCAGCACACACACACAGTACGGACAGGTAGCAGATCTTGAGAAAATATTAACTCATTTTGACAAAAAGTGATTTTGACATCAAGCGTTCTCCAGAATCGCTCACTCTACCTTTTAAAAACAATTCCCTAATGGCTCTGTCAACAAGTATAACGTTATATGAACCTTGTGTAAAACGTAATTTAAATTTCACACACACACACACACACACACACACACACAATCACACACACAATCACACACACACACACACAATCACACACACACACACACACACACACACACACACACACACACACACACACACACTAGTACTTTAGTCGAAAGTTTACCATATACGAACAAGCAAAGAAGTGTAAAACAAAACCCACATTGCAATTAGTCTTTTCTCATCTCCCCTCTCAAGTTCCCACACTCCAGAGGGGG
>CM049404.1:29760000-29762500 GCA_026929865.2 Hyperoplus lanceolatus | reverse complement strand
CAACGCCCTCCCGCCCGCCTATCACTCTCCCTTTTAGCTTTTCTTCATTCCATTTTCTTTTTTTTCTTTGATCGTTCAGCCCCGTTATCAGTCATTATGACGACAAATAACTGTATCAAACAAGGCTCCCGCTCCCCTTCCCTCACCTGGAGCCATAGGCTTCTCAAATCGCGTTCCTGCGCCGCACTGAAATCTGCGACCAATACGGATATGTGACCATAGAGCATGCACGCGTGAACCGAAAATCGGACTGGGTGTACGACCAGATCAAATGCAGTAATAAAAACTATATAAAAAAGTCTTTCTTTGCACAGATGGTCTCGTTTGCTGTTAAAGGTAATTTATGATTATGTGAGGAAACATGAGGCTGTTTAAAAGATATTTAAATGTTACTCGTTGCTGCTTTAATCGGTGTGTGTTAAATTAATATTAATATTACATAATTTTTTCTGCTCACTGTGGTACAAGCCTCATTTTTCTGTGCGATCAAAAACATTCTTTCAAGGGCCAATTGGCTGCACTGTGTGTGTGTGTGTGTGTGTGTGTGTGTGCGCGTGTGTGTGTGTGTGTGCGTGTGTGTGTGTGTGTGTGCGTGCGTGTGTGCGTGTGTGTACGTGTGTGTGTGTGCATGCGTGTGTGTGTGTGTGTGTGCGTCTTTTGTTCAGTTTTGATGTCTTTTGAAGCTCTTCCGTTCAGCGTTGTTTTTTTTTAATTCAAGTATTTTTGACATTTATTTTGATCTTTTGCTCTTAGGAGTAATGTTATGATCATCAGAAGAAAAGTGAGACTGTTTCAGAAATATTTAAAAGTTTCTCTTAGAATTGTGGGTTTTATTTCCTAGCAGATTTTGTAGAAAGTAATTATAATATCCATAAGTACATTTAATTTAGTGCATAATAGCTGAAAAAAATGTTTTGAATTATTTTTTTTCCCTTAGAAAGGGTCTCATATATGTCTATATTTCTGCATATTTTGGACCAAGGCCTAGTGCCGCTATCTTGAAAGTGTCATAGTTGGAATGTCATCAGGTGCATTGTTTAAAATTTAGAATTGTTCTTGTCCTTGAAGGCCACTGTAGCTTCTGTTATTATTCAAAAGGGGTGGGGTTACCCAGGGAGCGTTGCATTCTAGAACTTTGTAGAACTTTCTTGATGATGTCATATTACACACTGCACCTTTAAGTATTCCAGCTTAAAACGTTTTATTGAAGTGCTCTTGTAAGATATCCTTCTGGTGAGGTTATATCCCTCTTTCTTACTTTTTCTTAAAGGAGACAGAGACTGTGGGGGGAGGGGCCTCGTGGTGTAGTGGTTGTTAGACACACACACACACACACACACACACACACACACACACACACACACCAAACACATATGCATGAAAAGCGGGCTGGACACGGGGCTGGCGGTCTGTTTACAACACTGGCAGTACTAATTGAAAGGGTCCCATAAACTCAGAGTAGAATAGACTATAAAACGGTGTGTGTGTGTGTGTGTGTGTGTGTGTGTGTGTGTGTGTGTGTGTGTGTGTGTGTGTGTGTGTGTGTGTGTGTGTTTATAGACATTAAAACGGTTTGGTGACTTACGGCTCTGTGCGATTCACCGCCCTCAATAAACTATTCAGTGCTCCGGTGCTGTTGTCCCAGGCCGGGTCTTATCTGGACTATAAGGGGGTCAATCCAAAATGCGCGCGCGCACACACACACACACACACACACACACACACAATCAATCCAAAATGTCTGTGTACCGAGATATAAAGCCCAGTCTGTTAATCTGGAGATATCGCTTCACTCACGAAATCAACATTGGTGCTGGCGCCATTTTAGCCCTTATTTTGGGGACACTGTGGCTGTATTGGAAAAGCCCTACTAACGTCCTACTCATACTGAAAGCCCTACTAACGTCCTACTCATACTAAAGCCCTACCAACGTCCTACTCACACTAAAGCCATACCAACGTTCTACTCACACTAAAGCCCTACCAACGTCCTACTTATACCAAAAGCCCTACTAACGTCTTACTCATACTAAAAGCCCTACTAACGTCTTACTCATACTAAAAGCCATACCAACGTCCTACTCACACTAAAGCCCTACCAACGTCCTACTCATACTAAAAGCCCTACCAACATCCTACTCATACTAAAAGCCCTACTAACGTCCTACTCATACTAAAAACCCTACTTACGTCCTATACTAAAAGCCCTACCAACGTCCTACTCATACTAAAAGCCTTACTAACGTCCTACTCATACTAAAAGCCCTACCAACATCCTACTCATACTAAAAGCCCTACTAACGTCCTACTCATACTAAAAACCCTACTAACGTCTTACTCATACTAAAAGCCCTACTAACGTCCTACTCATACTAAAAGCCCTACTAACGTCCTACTCATACTAAAAGCCCTACTAACGTCCTACTCATACTAATTTTGACGTCAATTTGAGTATGTTGTGGTTGTGTATGCGAGTTTGTGTAGGCGAGAAATGCCCGGA
>CM049404.1:29750000-29757500 GCA_026929865.2 Hyperoplus lanceolatus | reverse complement strand
AATACTATACACAGCACAGGGAAGATTAATTGTGGGAGCGGGCAGAATGCAAAACATTCACCATTTTACTCTGTCTCTAGTAAAAAATGATTTGACCATCCCAAGTTGGTTTGTAATAAAGGGAATAAAACCACCTTAATATGAGTTTATAGGGGGCGCTCGTAGTGTTTTGGTTAGAGCAAAATCGCTGCCATTTAAAGCCAATTTATAATTGTTTGCAGATTAACTCATATGTAATAGATAGTTTTGCATTAAAAGTATATTAATTGTGACCTTCATGACACCTCTATTGGTTGCCTTTTAGTTTACACAATGTCCTTAGAAACCTGTTGAGTAGAGTACGCCTTGTTAGTTGTTTATTTGATTTTGACTTTTGTTAGTTCCATCTTTCAGTTGTGTATTTGTGTTCTTTTAAAAAAAAAAGGTATTTATAAAATATATATATATTAAAGCTGCAGTGTGTAGAATTTTGGGTTTTATTTCCTAGCAGATTTTGTAGAAAGTAATTATAATATCCATAAGTACATTTAATTTGGTGCATAATAGCTGAAAAAAATGTTTTGAATAATTTTTTTTCCCGTAGAAAGGGTCTCATATATGTCCATATTTCTGCATATTTTGGACCAACATGCCGCTATCTTGAAAGTGTCATAGTTGGAATGTCATCAGGTGCATTGTTTAAAATGTAGAATTGTTCTTGTCCTTGAAGGCCACTGTAGCTTCTGTTATTATTCTAAAGGGTTGGGGTTACCCAGGGAGCGTTGCATTCTAGAACTTTGTAGAACTTTCTTGATGATGTCATATTACACACTGCACCTTTAATTAATGTTGTGCTTTCTGTGTATATTATTTGATTATCTCAATATTCCAATGTTACATACACACTGCAATAATGTAACGGCCGTAACAAACGAGTCCTGAATATATAAGTGAAATCATATAGCTTAGCTTATGTAAAATTGAATTGTTCAATAAAATATACTTGAGAATAATATGTTTTTTTTTTTTTTTTTTTTTTTAAGAATTGTCTCTGTGTGCACGCGCCTGTCTGTCCTGCAAACAGCGCGCGCTAGTGTCACCGTGTTAAACGCAGCTGTAGGTATTGATGCCTCACGATTAATTGGCTGATGATGAGGCTAGTTATGATGTAATCTCTTTCACTCTCTCTCCTCTGCACACAGCCAGCCAGCCCCCTCCCTTTTAATCTCTCTCTCTCTCTCTCTCTCTCAGCCCCCCTCTCTCTTCCCTCTCTCTGCCTCTCTCTCCCTGCCCTCTCTCCCTCTCTCTCTCTACCTCTCTTTCTCCATCGCTCTCGCTCTCTCTGTCTCTCTCTCCCCCTCTCTCTCACTCTCTCTCTCTCTTCCCTCTCTCTGCCTCTCTCTCCCTGCCCTCTCTCCCTCTCTCTCTCGCTCTACCTCTCTTTCTCCATCGCTCTCCCTCTCTCTCCATCTCTCTCTCTCTTTCTCTCCAGTACCTCCCCACCTCCTTTCTCTGTCTTTCCTCTCCTATCCTAACCAACATGGCCGCGAAGTCGGATGGAGATGGAGACGGAGCTTCTTCGGCGGTGCCTGTGGAGGATGACTGCCCGCCTCGGAGCCTCTCTGAGACGGGGAACCCCCCCTCCGTGGCCCGGCCCAACCGCGGGAAACCCTACACCTTGCTGGACTGCTGTTGGGTGCTGCTGGCGCTACTGGTTTTCTTCAGCGACGGTGCTACGGACCTGTGGCTGGCGGCCGACTACTACCTGCGCGGCGACTACTGGTGGTTCGGCTTGACGCTCGTGTTTGTGGTTGTGCCTTCCGCGGTGGTCCAGGTGTTGAGTTTCAGGTGGTTCGTCTACGATTACTCTGATTTGAGCGGCACCGCATGCGGCAGTGGAGCGGCAAGCGGCAGTGGGGCGGCATGCGGTAGCCTAGGCGACACTAACGCTTTAAGAACCAAGGACAGCGACCAAGAGAATCAGCGCGGTGCGAACGCTGTAGCGGGGAACGCCACCAATGCTACCCCGGTTTACACGTCCACTGGCCCGCATGGCTCGGCAGGGAGAGTCGGTGTGGGAGTCGGAGCTCCGCGGAGGTGCTGCTCCGTCTGCATGTGGGTCTTTCAAACCGTGCTGCACGTCATGCAGCTGGGACAAGTCTGGAGGTAAGACCGCTGGCTTTGGTGGTGTGGTGTGGTGTGGTGTGGTGTGGTGTGGTGTGTGTGTGTGTGTGTGTGTGTGTGTGTGTGTGTGTGTGTGTGTGTGTGTGTGTGTGTGTGTGTGTGTGTGTGTGTGTGTGTGTGTGTGTGTGTGTGTGTGTTGCTGCTGCAGCTGGAGTGTTAAATATGTGCTGGTCGGTGCACATGTGAGCATTGCATTCCCAGCAGAATTGTGTTGGAGATGTTTTGTGTGTGTGTGTGTGTGTGTGTGTGTGTGTGTGTGTGTGTGTGTGTGTGTGTGTGTGTGTGTGTGTGTGTGCATGCTTGCTGGTGGATTGTATAACATGTGCAGTCAATCAATCAATATCCTCTATTTAACCAGGTAAGAATGACCAGGAAAGCAGCACTGTGATCTAATAAACAAGCACAACCCATATATACAGTCACGTCACATACAATTCTCATACACCTGTATAGCTCGGTGCACATGTGAGCAATGTATTCCCAGAAGAATAGTGTTGGTGATGTGCTCTTGTGTGTGTGTGTGTGTGTGTGTGTGTGTGTGTGTGTGTGTGTGTGTGTGTGTGTGTGTGTGTGTGTGTGTGTGTGTGTGTGTGTGTGTGTGCGCGCGTGTGTGCATGCTTTACGCCCGTCAAGTGCATGTGTGTGTGTGTGTGTGCATATATTGCCTTTCCATCTCATCCACTGGTGACATAAATGTGCAAAAATCACCCAGGAATCAATATTTTGAAATTCTTCTGCAATAATGTTGAGATCATTGCCATTTAAGATGGTTGGTATAGGAGAAATATACAGACGCAAACAGACAAGGTTTAGTCCAATGGACATTTTGGACCTTTTGATTTATACTAGTATGAAAGAAGACATGTTATGGAAGCAAAAAATAGCCAAAAATCGCAAAGTTTAAAAAAAATCCTTTGCCTGTAGTGTCTAGCCTTAATACCTACATGATAAAATGGCTATATTTTAGTTTTTATTTAGTTGGTCATAGTATTTGAATGGCTGGATGACATGTTATGGAAGATAAATAGACAAAAATCTCAAAATTGAGAGCGAGATTTTGGTTATTTTGTGTCAAAGCTGAATGTGTAGCAGAAGCAGTGATGGTAATTATATCAATGATTCTCCCACGAGTCTCTTTGTCCATCTGCCCAGCTGGTCTGGACACACACACACACACACACACACACACACACACATACACACACACACACACACACACACACACACACACACACACACACACACACACACACACACACACACACACACACACATATACACACACACACGCTTTCTCTCCCTTGTCTGGACAGAGAGATAGAGACAAGGATCGGGAGCATTGCATACATATGATTCGCCTGAGCTACACACAAACACACACACACACACACACACACACACACACACACACACACACACACACACTCTCCCTCCCTTGTCTTGGTCCTGACATGTTGACAGGAATATTTCCAATGCTCTGTGGACCCCACTCTGACTGCTTGTCATCTTAAAGGAGAATTTCATTTTCAATTTGAAGGTTTATTGAAATTGGGTCGCCTATGTCCCATGCAATATAAATGTGCAGTCATTTTGGAAATCGGTGCCTTCGATTCTGGCCTCAGAAAAAGGCAGAAAGGGTATTTTTTTGGTATTTCTGGCTCAAACAGAAAAAAAAAATACTACATATATCACAATGCATTGCTCTCTACCAAAATTTCCAAGTCAACTTAATTGTCAATTTCTGCAATATGTGTCATAGGCTACATAGGAATCAAAAATATGTTTCTCTTGGACCCACAGTGCAATAAGTGGATGGATGGATGGATGGATGGATGGATGGATGGATAGATAGATAGATAGATAGATAGATAGATAGATAGATAGATAGATAGATAGATAGATAGATAGATAGATAGATAGATAGATAGATAGATAGATAGATAGATAGATAGATAGATAGATAGATAGATAGATAGATAGATAGACAGACAGACAGATGAGGGGTGCTATACTGATATGCAAGTGTCACACACACAACAATGTAATGTTCTGTAGCTTTCAAGAGAACACAGAAATATCCAGAAACTATAGTTTAGAACCAATGCCCCCCTCCCCAGCAGCCCTGGGCAGGGAGGAGGTTGTGCAGTAATGACATTTTTCTATCGAATATGATATGTTTCCAGTGCCAGCCAGGTTTGTCTATTCAGCAATATGATTTTCTTTTGTGGGAAGTTGGCTGAGAAAGTCGAGTGTTTCAATGTGTGTGTTAAAAAGTTATTTCAACTTTTTAAGAAATAACTAACAAGGTTTCGATGATCTGACAAGAATGTACAGGACAAGCTGTCGGTAGCTTTTTGAACTTTGACTTTTTACTACTTTACTACTTTGCTTTCATACTAGTAAGCAGAAAGCAGACGTGTTGCTATGGAAGCAGAACAGATAAAAATCTCAAAATTGACTTTTGCTTAAAAAAAACATACCCTTAACCCTCTTACCTTTGGTGTCTTGCCCCAAATGATTTCAATGTTCAAGGTAATTTGCAAACACTTTCTAGCTTTAATTCTATAGCCTACGGTGAGTAAATGTGTCCATGGATGGATAGATGAATAGATAGACAGACGGACAGACGGACAGACAGACAGAAAGACAGACAGGCAGAAAGACACAGACAGACAGACAGAAAGACACAGACAGACAGACAGACAGACAGACAGACAGACAGACAGACAGACAGACAGACAGACAGAAAATGTGTCCTTGAGCAACTTAACCACCTACCAACCTCTGCATATGACCCTTTTACCTTTCTGCAAAGGTAGAGGTGGAGGCAGACAGTTAAAAAAAAAATGCATTTTTAACAGCCGGCTCATTCCGGAATAGAACTTATGTAAATTCACATGAGTATGATTCCGTGCAGACTCAGTAATGTTCTGATTTAATGAACAACAGTGAGATACTGAGAGAAGGAGAACGGGTTGGTTTTCAATAAGATAGTTTAGCTGCTGCCTGGAGAGTTGTACGGCCCTCTGTGTGTGTGTGTGTGTGTGTGTGTGTGTGTGTGTGTGTGTGTGTGTGTGTGTGTGTGTGTGTGTGTGTGTGTGTGTGTGTGTGTGTGTGTGTGTGTGTGTGTGTGTGTGTGTGTGTGTGTGTGTGTGTGTGTGTGTGTGTGTGTGTGTGTGTGTGTGCGTCTGTCTGTCTCTCTCCATCTCTCTCTCTGTCTGTCTCTGTCTTTCTGTCTCTCTCTCTCTCTGTCTGTTTGTCTGTCTCTCTCTCTGTCTGTCTGTCTGTCTGTCTGTCTGTCTGTCTCTCTCTCCATCTCTCTCTCTGTCTGTCTCTGTCTTTCTGTCTGTCTCTCTCTCTCTCTGTCTGTCTGTCTGTTTGTGCCTGAGTTTGTGTCCGTGCCTGTGTGTGCGCCTGCCTGCCTGGTTGCGTGTGTGTGTGTGTGTGTGTGTGTGTGTGTGTGTGTGTGTGTGTGTGTGTGTGTGTGTGTGTGTGTGTGTGTGTGTGTGTGTGTGTGTGTGTGTGTGTGTGTGTGTGTGTGTGTGTGTGTGTGTGTGTGTGTGTGCAGTAAGCAGACAGGTTGAGGTTTGAATCAAGGGCGATTCACCCTTTCTAGTGTGTATTCTCGCTGCGCTGTTGATATCTCTCTTTCACATCTCCAGTTAAAGCAGCAGCAGGAAGGTCACTCACATCGCTTTTCATCTGCAGCTGCTGAAAAGGCGTTTGTGGAACCGTATGAAAGAACCTTTTAACTGAGGCCGAAGCAGGTGGAATGTAGAGGGTCACACCATACGTTTTTTTTTTCTTTTAGACAATGTTCTCAGCCCCAAAGCGCTTTATATTTCCTACACACACTTATACACCCACGGCATTGTTTTAATTAGTTTTTATGCATTCTGTGTAAGCCCTTTTTTTTTTTTTACTGTTGACACACACACACACACACACACACACACACACACACACACACACACACACACACACATACACACAATTGTTTTACATGCATTCTGTGTGTGCACTGTTGTTTTTAATGTTCACCCACACCAAAGTTTTGAAGGACAGATTTTGGATACATCTTTTTTTCACTTTATAAATGAAATAGACAGACAGATAGACAGACAGACAGACAGACAGACAGACAGACAGACAGACAGACAGACAGACAGACAGACAGACAGACAGACAGACAGACAGACAGACAGACAGACAGACAGACAGATAGATAGATAGATAGATAGATAGATAGATAGATAGATCTCCGACAGGTCTTAGAAATGCATTTTTCGGCATGTTTTTGAGAACAAAATGACAGACAATTACAATAATATGAACAACTAACTACTTCTGTAATAACCTTCAGAATATTAATGAGAAGGACCATGGAAAGTGTAGTTGATATAAGTTGAGATGTTTGGCTCAGAGTATTGAAAACAAACTAATATTAATTGTGGGTCAGAATCTCCCATATAGGACCCTGTTTTCAACACTAAAAATCTCTGCCGGATGTAGTAGATCATCCGGGTATTTCTAACCATACTAAATCCAACCACAAGAATCTGGCCACATCCTAAATCTTTTTTCCTGCCATACTAAATAGTAGATAGTATGGATATATTGGAACCCAGCCATTGACAAAGAATCAGTTTCAGTCTTGGCATGGTGCGTTCAATGTCCCGCCAGCGTTGCAGTTTTTAGGAGAATCCGATCGGTGCCAGAGCAGATCAATCAATCCCAGGGAGAAGCACCTGAATCGGGTCCAACCGGTCACTCAGCTCCGGTGGTCTGGCTGTGTTAGCTCTTTCCTGCTAATAATTAGCAGGAGTGGCTAACTGGCAGACTCAATGTATAGCTCAATAAGCTGAATCATTAAAAATCTAGGTGTGTGTGTGTGTGTGTGTGTGTGTGTGTGTGTGTGTGTGTGTGTGTGTGTGTGTGTGTGTGTGTGTGTGTGTTGCACAAAAATGTGCAGATAGCATCCTTCAGTTGGTGTCCTGTGGCTGTGATACACCGCGGTTATGTTTAAAGTAAATAATATGAAGAACTCAAGTAGTTTGAGCACTTCGATTAAATCAGCAAGGCGAAATATTTTAATCTAAACCGGCCTTCACTGAACGGGGCAGTGAGATGAGCTAACTGTTAGGATGGAAGGTCAGTGTGTGTGTGTGTGTGTGTGTGTGTGTGTGTGTGTGTGTGTGTGTGTGTGTGTGTGTGTGTGTGTGTGTGTGTGTGTGTGTGTGTGTGTGTGTGTGTGTGTGTGTGTGTGTGTGTGTGTGGGTGGGTGTTATTGTGCATGTGTGTGCGCTTAAATTGCCTTTCCTGTGTGTGTGTGTGTGT
>CM049404.1:29702500-29717500 GCA_026929865.2 Hyperoplus lanceolatus | reverse complement strand
GACTGTCTCTTTGCCTGTCTGTCTGTCTGTCTGTTTGCCTGTCTGTCTGTCTGTCTGTCTGTGTGACTGTCTCTTTGCCTGTCTGTCTGTCTGTCTGTTTGCCTGTCTGTCTGTCTGTCTGTCTGTGTGACTGTCTCTTTGCCTGTCTGTCTGTCTGTCTGTTTGCCTGTCTGTCTGTCTGTCTGTCTGTGTGACTGTCTCTTTGCCTGTCTGTCTGTCTGCATCAGTCCCATTCACTCTTTAATTTCATACACTTATTGTAGTCATTCATGAGCAATTTACCATTCTGGTCGGTCAATTTTAAGTATTTTTGGAATCGTGAAGATGGTCAATGTATCCAGGATTTTTAAATGAAAAAAGCTCAAATGTGGTGTTTATTTGATGGGGACGGATGCTACCACTTAGACACTTAAATACACTTGCTACAGGCCTGTTCCCTGACTGACAGATAGTAGTGGATCTATATGAAAACATGTCTACTCTCTCCAGCATTTGACCTGCGACTAACACACACACACACACACACACACACACACACACACGCACGCACACACACACGCACGCACACACTCACACACACGCACACACTCACACTCACACACACACACACACACACTCAAAAACAATCGAGTTGACCTGTGACCGTCTCTGACACACACAGAAGAGAGAAACAGAGCGCTCAGTAGAGTAGAGCTGTGACAGGTTCAGGGTAAAGATGTTTCACTGGAGATAAACAAACAGGATAACAGCGATTATATTATCTTGCTCAGAAAGTGTGGACACTTGTTATTTCATAGAGATGCCTGTTACTTAAAGGGACACTGTGTAACATTTTAAGTAATTTATTAGCTAACATCAATATCCTCATTCATAAATATGTCCTCATTGGTGTAAAATCACCTCTGCCAATAATCTGAATTATCCTCCTGAGCGGAGAATTACAAATATTAATATTACATTATGTACATTGAGCAGGCAGGTCTTATGGAGGCATCAATGTTTTTGGAATGTCATCAGGTGCATTGTTTAGAATTTAGAATTGTTCTTGTCCTTGAAGACCACTGTAGCTTCTGTTATTATTCTAAAGGGTTGGGGTTACCCAGGGAGCCTTGCATTCTAGAACTTTGTAGAACTTTCTTGATGATGTCATATTACACACTGCACCTTTAACTTGACAGGGGTAGATGTGTGTGTGTGTGTGTGTGCGTGTGTGCGTGTGTGTGTGTGTGTGTGTGTGTGTGTGTGTGTGTGTGTGTGTGTGTGTGTGTGTGTGTGTGTGTGTGTGTGTGTGTATTTGTCTCTGGGTGGGGGAGTCGTCAAATTGGTCACCTGTTGTAGATGTGTATGTAAAGCGGCGGTGAAACGTATCTGATTGAAACACTGTACAGCAACAGAAGAAAAAAAAAGTTAATCGTTCAGGTTATAGATTTTGGCAAAGAAAATGTCTCAGAGAAATGGTCTAAAAGATGCACAGATGGATTCATTACCAAACATGATGTATGTATTTTTGTTGAGATGTTACTACCAGGATTGTTAAAAAAAATAAAAAATTGTATAGCATGTATAACACTAAAATAAATCTAATCCCCCCCTTGTCCCTCTGTCTCTCTCAGGTACATCCATGCCCTGTATCTTGGGGCTCAGATCCGTTGGCATAGCAGCGGGCCCCATTCCAAAATAATTCCCCCAAAAAATATTCTTAAAAAAATAAAAATAAATAAAAAAATAAAAGTAGAGAGAAATTGGGTTAAATGATAATAATCTAATTAAGCAAAAAAACAAAAAAAAGGAAAAAAAAATATCTTAAAAAAATTATAATTCTAAAAAAAAAAAAAAAAAAAAATGTTACTTTCAATGACAATTGAATCTAATGTAATCTAATCCCCCCCCCTGTCTGTCCCTCTGTCTCTCTCAGGTACATCCATGCCCTGTACCTTGGGGCTCAAATCCGTTGGCATAGCAGCGGGCCCCTGCACCACTTCCACTGGCGCCTGATGTTTGAGTGTGCTGACATCACCATGCTGCGACTGCTGGAGGCTTTCCTCAAGTCAGCACCTCAACTAGTGCTGCAGCTCAGCATCATGATACATGGCAACACTGTCCTGCCACTACAAGGTGTGTGTGTGTGTGTGTGTGTGTGTGTGTGTGTGTGTGTGTGTGTGTGTGTGTGTGTGTGTGTGTGTGTGTGAGTGAGTGAGTGAGTGAGTGAGTGAGTGAGTGAGTGAGTGAGTGAGTGAGTGAGTGAGTGAGTGAGTGAGTGAGAGTGTGTGTGTGTGTGTCTGTCTGTCTGTCTGCCTGTGTCTGTCCGTGTGTGCGTGGGGGGGGCGGTATCTGTGTGTCTGTCTGTCTGTCTGTCTGTCTGTCTGTCTGTCTGTCTGTCTGTGGCTGTGTTGGAAAAGCCCTACTAACGTCCTGCTCATACTAATCTTGATGTCAATTTGAGTATGTTGTGGTTGTGTATGCGAGTTTGTGTAGGCGAGAAATGCCCGGATGAGTACTACTAACTTCCGGGAGGGTTTTGTGTATGGATCGATTGGTTACTTTTCCTACTCAACCGCCCCACAATGCATTGCGTATTTTCAATGACACAAAAGTTTTTTTTTTTTAAGTCTTTATTGCTTCTGTAAACTTCAGTGTAAACGGTCCGACGAACCTCGCATACACAATGGATGGTTAAGTAGACAGTATGTAGTATATACATGTTGAGTATGTAGGAGGGAGGACGTTAGTAGGGCTTTATGGTTAAGTAGACAGTATGTAGTATATACATGTTGAGTATGTAGGAGGGAGGACGTTAGTAGGGCTTTATGGTTAAGTAGACAGTATGTAGTATATACATGTTGAGTATGTAGGAGGGAGGACGTTAGTAGGGCTTTTACAACACAAAACCCAAAATGTAACAACGACCCATAATGCCATACTCCAAAACCCAGAATTTAAAAACTGGTCGATACTGTAAAACAATTAATTCTGATTCCAAAACATAACAACTTTTTACCCATAATGCAACAGCCTATTATATTTTGGGTCAGTTTGAAAAAAAAACAGTTATTACATTATGAACAAGCAAAATGTGTTTTCTCCTCATAGTGAAATTATTTTATAGAGCGAGTTATAGAGAGAGTCAATCCTTCATGGATCATAGTGTAGTATCAACTGGCTCAGCAGGACAGTATGCTTTATTCATGCCCCTCACAAGAAGCAGGTTGGCCTTTGATGAATAAAACAAAACCCACTCTCTCTATCTGTGTCTCTGTGTGTGTGTCTCTCTCTCTCTCTGTATTTCTCTCTCTCTCTCTCTCACACACACACACACACACACACACACACACACACACACTTTGAAAGACTCACACACTGTACACTGTGTTCCGAGCAGCACAGAAGTCAAGTGTCAGACACATATATGAATTGTAAAAAAAACACATGAAACACACACCCGCACTTACGCACGCACAAACACACACACACAAACACACGCATAAACACACACACACACACACACACACACACACACACATACTTGACCAACACAGAAGTCTTTCCTGAATGTGTGTGTGTATTCCCAGTATATACTGAATTGTCAAACACTGAAGGAAGCTGAACAAGGATGTGATACCTTTTCTATTCTTGTTGGTGTTTAATGTCAGACAGTGTCAAATGTTTTTTTTTTATATAATTCGATAAAAAAAGGATAATTTTCATTATCTGAGTTTCTTTCTTTAATTTATTCCCTAAATATTTCTGTTTTGTGTCTCATCCTTCCCTCCCTCTCTCTCCCTCTCCCGCTCTCTCTCTCCCTTTCTCTCTCTCTCTCTCTCTCTCTCTCTCTCTCCCCCTCTCCCTATCTCTCTCTCTCTCCTCCCTCCCTCAGGCCTCTCTGCATTGTAATTTGACCATGAGTGTTTTGAAAGGCGAAAATTATTAGACTTTATTTTTATGATTTATGCCAAATATCTCCCTTTCTTTCATTAATTTATTTCTCAATTATTCCTGATTTGTATATCCCTCCCTATCTCCCCCTCTCCCTATCTTTCTATCTCTCCTCTCTTTCTATCTCTCCCTCTCTTTCTATCTCTGTCTCTCTTTCTATCTCCCCCTCTCATTCTATCTCTCCCTCTCTTTCTATCTCTGCCTCTCTTTCTATCTCTCTCTCTCTTTCTATCTCCCCCTCTCTTTCTATCTCTCCCTCTCTTTCTATCTCTGCCTCTCTTTCTATCTCCCTCTCTCTTTCTATCTCCCTCTCTCTTTCTATCTCTCCCTCTCTCCCCCTCTCCCTCTCTTTCTATCTCTCCCTCTCTTTCTATCTCTCCCTCTCTTTCTATCTCTCTCTCTCTTTCTATCTCTCCCTCTCTTTCTATCTCCCCCTCTCTTTCTATCTCTCCCTCTCTTTCTATCTCCCCCTCTCTTTCTATCTCTCCCTCTCTTTCTATCTCCCCCTCTCTTTCTATCTCTGCCTCTCTTTCTATCTCCCTCTCTCTTTCTATCTCCCTCTCTCTTTCTATCTCTCCCTCTCTCCCCCTCTCCCTCTCTTTCTATCTCTCCCTCTCTTTCTATCTCTCTCTCTCTTTCTATCTCTCCCTCTCTCCCCCTCTCCCTCTCTTTCTATCTCTCCCTCTCTTTCTATCTCTGCTTCTCTTTCTATCTCTCCCTCTCTTTCTATCTCTCCCTCTCTTTCTATCTCTCCCTCTCTCCCTCTCTTTCTATCTCTGCTTCTCTTTCTATCTCTCCCTCTCTTTCTATCTCTCCCTCTCTTTCTATCTCTCCCTCTCTCCCTCTCTCCCTCTCTTTCTATCTCTCCCTCTCTTTCTATCTCCCCCTCTCTTTCTATCTCTGTCTCTCTTTCTATCTCCCCCTCTCTTTCTATCTCTGTCTCTCTTTCTATCTCTCCCTCTCTTTCTATCTCCCCCTCTCTTTCTATCTCTGTCTCTCTTTCTATCTCTCCCTCTCTTTCTATCTCTCCCTCTCTTTCTATCCCTCTTATCTCTCTTTCTATCTCTCTTTCTATCTCTACCTCTCTTTCTATCTCTCTTTCTATCTCTCCCTCTCTTTCTATCTCTCTTTCTATCTCTCCCTCTCTTTCTATCTCTCTTTCTATCTCTCTTTCTATCTCCCCCTCTCCCTCTCTTTCTATCTCTCCCTCTCTTTCTATCTCTCCCTCTCTTTCTATCTCTCCCTCTCTCCCTCTCTGCCTCTCTTTCTATCACTCCCTCTCTTTCTATCTCTCCCTCTCTTTCTATCTCTCCCTCTCTTTCTATCTCTCTTTCTATCTCTCCCTCTCTCCCCCTCTCCCTCTCTTTCTATCTCTCCCTCTCTTTCTATCTCTCCCTCTCTTTCTATCTCTCCCTCTCTTTCTATCTCTACCTCTCTTTCTATCTCTCCCTCTCTTTCTATCTCTGCCTCTCTTTCTATCTCTCCCTCTCTTTCTATCTCTCTTTCTATCTCTCCCTCTCTTTCTATCTCTCCCTCTCTTTCTATCTCTGCCTCTCTTTCTATCTCTGCCTATCTTTCTATCTCTGCCTCCATTCAGGCCTCTCTGCCTTGTAAGGTGACCATGAGTGTTTAGAAAATGCACCTATGAAAATTATTATAACTATTAGACCTCTGCCAATTTTCCTTTCTTTCATTAATTTCTTGCCTAATTTTCTTCCCCCACCCCCACCCCCCTGTCCCCCCCTCAGGCCTGTCTGCGTCTGCCTCCCTGGTCTCATTGGCCTGGATGATCGCGTCCTACCAGAAGGTTCTCCGGGACTCTCGCGATGACAAGCGTCCCATGTGCTATAAGGCCGTGGTGTCCCAGATGCTTTGGCACTTCTTCACCATCGGGGCGAGGACCGTCGCCTTCGCCCTGTTCGCCTCCGTCTTCCAGCTCTACTTCGGCATCTTCATCGTCAGCCACTGGTACATATGTGACCTTATAATAATAATTATTATTATTTTTTGACAGTCAAGGACACCGTATAAAAAAGCTAAAATACAGTTAAAACAGGCAAATATAGTCAAAATTGTGCATTGAAAAAAGTGCATTTTCTAATGCAAAGAGTATGTTTCCACAATGATGGATAATGGCTTAGCATTAGTTATAATTTTGACATGTTTTTGAAGGCTCTCAGGTCAAAACTAATTTACAAGTTTATAAAAATAACCCATAGGCGTAGATTTCAGGAGTGATGCAGGAGGTATGCCCATTCAATATTTATTTGAGGTAAATTTGTATGAGAATATTAAAAAATGACACGCACAGAGCACCTTTAACTCATTGACCTTTACTTTCTGAAGAGGTTTCCATAATGAAAAAGCTTCGTATTCTTAACCCTCAGTGAATTGTAGCAGTATAAATGGTCATGGTATTGAACTCTCTTCTCTCCAGGTGCGTGATGACCTTCTGGATCATCCAGGGCGAGACGGACTTCTGCATGTCCAAGTGGGAGGAGATCATCTACAACATGGTGGTGGGCATCATCTACATCTTCTGCTGGTTCAACGTGAAGGAGGGCCCGAGCCGCTTCCGCATGACCGTGTACTACACCGTCACTCTGGTGGAGAACGTGGCTCTGACGGCCGCCTGGTACACCTACCGCGGCCCGCACACCACCGACTCATACGCCCTCGTGGTGGTGTGTCTCGTGGCTTGTAGTTTCGCTCTCGGGACCTTCTTCATGTTGGTGTATTACTGCTGGCTGCACCCGGATGGGCCCGTCCTGGGATCGCAGTGGGGCGGGTGTGTGGACGAGGGTGCGGTGGGTTCTGGAGGGGTGGCAGGGGTGATCGACGCTTGCTTGACCCCGTCTCAAGGTTCCCAAACGGACATGGTCATCACCAGCCCCCCGAGGACCCTCCCCAGGACTAAAGACATGGGGGAGCCAGTTCCCGGGGAGAGAGACCGCGATCGGGACAGCTGCCTCCCGATATTCCAGGTCCGCCCGTCCCCCTCCTCATCCCCTGCACTTCTCCATCGGACCTCCAGCATACAGGAGGGGCCCGTGATCCGCATCGACCTGCCCAGAAAACGTTACCCGGCCTGGGACGCGCATTTCATCGACAGGCGCCTCCGAAAAACCATTCTGCTACTGGAGACCACGTCCGCTGTCAGCCCAAGGATACAGTACAGGAGTAGCATGATGGGCAGCAAAGAGGTGCTAGAATATGAGACAACGGTCTAAGCAGCAACCAGGGGGATCTTAAAACCCAGTAAAGAACTATCTAAGCAAACAAGGGGAACTTAAAACCTTTAGTAGGACACTCTAGGGCCAAGGAATCAGCCCGAGATGATATCAGTCGTCATCCTAGGACAACCTTCGACCTTCCAAAAGTGGAAACAGCGCCAAAAAAAGTGTCGAAATGCAACTCCTTGACATAAGAAGTTGTCTAAACTTGATTGTAAAATTGTAAAGGCGCGAAAAATCTGGGACCAAGGCTTAAGGGGGCAGTCGATGGAGACAGTAACACGATTGAGCCGTTGGAAACTAAATGAAGCACTTGAACTGTGATAATCGTCATCATTTTTTTAGACAAATTCGGAGGTGGAATATGTTAATCTATCATCGCCGGGACCAAGGAGTGTCAGATGTAGTGTCACCTTGCATGGTCCGAAAACAACGAACAAAGGAACGAAGGAAGTAAAAGGATTTGGGATCATTGAGAACCGGTTTTCGGCTGCATGAACTTGAGCCTAACACACCACCCAGGAGACTCTACTCTAAGAGACTTATCGTACCAGGGATCTTTTAAGACAACTGGCTGCTACAGTTTGCTCGGGATATGCAATCGTTTTGGACTGGTAGCAAAAGGTACACTCTGAGAAAAAAATAAAAATGGTGGATTCACTATCCAATAAAAAAGTGCTATGGTGATTTGCAGGTCAAAATAAGACTAGACTTGTAGGTAAAAAACGTATCTTAAATTGGTTGGAAAGTGATGTCCTAAGTTTTTGTAGAACTGTAAGTATATAGAGTATATTTCGTTGTATAGTTCAGTGAAAGCAGGACATTACTAGAGTAAGAAATATATAAGTAATGTGAATGAAACACATTTAGCCAGGTTTCGAATGAGATACCTAGATTCCCTTTTTACCTCCAAGTCACCAATTCATCGTTAAAGACCTACTTCACCGGTGGACATATGAAGGTGTATCGAACTCTGAGATCCTGTGTAGTATAAATGTGCAAACATTTTAGAAATCGGTTCATCGTAGCCTGAGAAAAGGCAGAAAGAGTGTTTTATGGTCTCACTGTCTAACCCTACATTTTTACTAGTGTGATGTCACGCTAGTAAAATGTAGGGTTAGATGTAGGATTAACAGGACAGCTGGGCCAAGGGAAGACTGAAGAAAGACTGAGGGAAGAAAAATCTCATTCATTATATTATAATAGCAAGTTTTATAATGATAGAACGCCGGTTCCGTATGGGTGAAGTATTCCTTTAACTGAGTAGGTGTATGATTTGAAGACATGTAATGACTTAACGGATCAAACACACTAAATGGGAGTTTGTTTAAATTTACAGGGAGACAGAGATTCTTCAATATGTTTAATTGTATATCTCCAACCCTTCCAAAAGGTTGCAGGTCCCGTTAACACTTTGGTAACAGTCCTTTAAGCATTCTGTCTGTGGTGTCTAAAAAGAAATGGGGTCGAAACTATTGGGTCCCGTGAGAAAATGCGGACTGTTGAAATGTAGGCTCACAAATCTCTCAGCCTAGGTTTATAAAACGTAGGTCTGAGATTCAAAGTATAACAGTTACCGTTACATACAGCTCTGGAAAAAATCACGAGACCAGTCTGGATTGTTCTCAAATCTTCATCTCTACATAATTTATTGAAAATGCTCTTAATGACAAAATAAGTATTGGAATTTGGTAGAAATGTTGTCAGTAGTTTATATTATAAAA
This sequence comes from Hyperoplus lanceolatus, assembly GCA_026929865.2. NCBI lineage: Eukaryota > Metazoa > Chordata > Actinopteri > Uranoscopiformes > Ammodytidae > Hyperoplus > Hyperoplus lanceolatus. The sequence continues at coordinate 29,708,610 of CM049404.1, read as the reverse complement.
CCAAAATGTTCATTCTACTCTAACATATGCCTATAAATAGTAAAACGAGAGACACTGAACATTTGGACTGGTCTCTTAATTTTTGTCCAGAGCTGTATGTGATAGAAAAGCAGCCATAGCAAATGTACTACACTGTCTACATCCGACTTACAGCTCTGGAAAAAATTAAGAGACCACTCCAAATGTTCAGTGTCTCTCGTTTTACTATTTATAAGCATATGTTTGAGTAGAATGAACATTTTGGTTTTATATTATAAACTACAGAGAAAATTTCTACCAAATTCCAATACATTTTTTTGTCATTAAGAGCATTTTCAATAAGTAATGTCGAGACAAAGATTTAAGAAAAATCCAGACTGCTCTCCTAATATTTTCCGGAGCTGTATATGGTTTTAGAAGGATCAATAAATCAGGACTGGATGTAAGGTAGACGGCTTTTGCAATGGCTACCTATACACCATATGGCATGCTGTTAGTCGCCACAAAACAGGGCCAGTGCTGTACAGTTGAATAAATACAGATGTCAGATATAAGCTAATATAATAAGCTAATGTAGTTAGGTGATGAAATACTTTTTGGATGAAGAAGAAGAATCATAATTTACTCGTGTGAGTCTAAAATGCCGTCAACTTTTTCTTGGAAATACATTCAGTTCCATGTAGGGGGGGGGGTATAAATGGTGCCATGACAACAACCTCATTGTAATAAGAAAACATTGTCCAGTCTTTGTTTTGGTAGCTAGCGAAAAAAAAAATGACTTTCAAACGCATTCTACAGACTGTAAATAATTCTAGAAGGGTGTGTTGGAAAGTGAAAGTTCTAGAACACACCCAGTGAAACGGTGGGGACAGTAAAAGATGTCGCAAAAAGTGAAAATGGTTAGCATGAACCTCAAAGGTGCAAAGTACCGCCATGTGTTTGCAGGTTAGCTGTTTAGCAATAGCTACTAACGCTGGTTAAACATGTCGACATAGTAGTGGAGCAGATAAGTGCTATAATCTTTCAATTTGTGAGACAAGCGTGAAAATTGGCATGAGCAGACTCCATGGGTCACTTGACAAGAAAATTGTCCAAGACAAAAAATTTAAATAAAAAATTCAATTAAAAATCAATACATTTCTATGAGAAATTTTCAAATTCACAATGTCAAGTGTCTCGGACAATTTTCTTGTCAAGTGTTCCCATGGAGACTCATGCTCAGGCCACTGTTCACGCTTGTATTATCAACTGAAAGATTCTGAATAGAATAAGCACTATAAGGGGTTTAGGACTTTTTGAAAGGCAGTGTTGTTTACAAAACCATGTACAGGCCTTTCGTTCAAAGTAGATATTTGCAGATTCAGGATTTCGAGACGGATTACGTTATATATCATCTGTAGACCAGTGCTGTGTCTGAAATCGCGCACTCACGTAAGTGCACTTACATTGAGTGCACTTTATTATCCCTGCAGTACACTTACTTATAGACGCAGTGCTCTCATTTCTACAGTGCACTGTCCAAACTGCCGTCGTGCACCTACCGGAAATGACTTTGCATTTTGAAGGTTCTTCTTCGGTGGTATTTTTTTTTTAAACGGTCGGACACAGTCTAAAACAGTATAGTTGTACGGAAAAACTAAACAAATGTGTAATTTAACTTTTGTAGAGCGCGTCCGTCTCCACAGTTGCTTCAAGCTCCTCTATTTTGATTTTAATGTCCCGTCCTCTCCGCTACGTAGGCAAGATGGCGGCCGTTGAGTGTGGAAAGTGTCCATCGCTCCACACTCAAGTTTTAGACCGTTTTGAGTGCACGACCGAGGAACTTACAGTGCACTGCATTTTGGCACACTCTCCGGTTTTGCGCAAAGTGCACTCAAAAAAGTAAGTGTAAGTACAGAAGTGCGCGATTTCAGACACAGCACTTGTTTGACAATACGGGGAAAAAATTAAATGGTAAAGAACTGATGAGAAAGCTTTTCTTCTCCTTTTTAAAACTGCTGTTTTCATGACTTGAGGCAAGGATATACAACTTAAATACCTACTTCACCGGTGGAAATATGAAGGCGTATTGAACTCTGAGATCCTATGTAGTATAAATGTGCAAAAACTTTAGAAATCGATTCATCCTAGCCTGAGAAAAGGCAGAAAAACTGTTTTATGGTCTCACTGTCTAACCCTACATTTTCCCATGTGTGACATCACACATGGGAAAATGTGTGCCGGTTCCGTATGGGTTAAAGTATTCCTTTAAGCAAATTTTGCTGCACTGTTCAGTGATCGCCTCTCAGAGGTGGAAGTTCAAACACAGCAGTTCCCAGGTGTGAATAAAGTGTTACTATCAATTAGCGGCAGCAGAGAAAGTCCAGCAGGGTCAGCAACATTACCTGAAGGAACAACAGTAAAACAGATACAGCTCCGGAAAAAAATAAAGAGACCAGTCTGGATTTTTCTTAAATCGTCATCTCTATATTTCTTAATGGAAATGCTCTTTAATGACAATATTTTTGGGTGGAATTTGGTAGAAATGTTGTCAGTAGTTTATATTATAAAACCAAAATGTTCATCCTACTCAAACATCTGCCTATAAATAGTAAAACGAGAGACACTGAACATTTGGAGTGGTCTCTTAATTTTTTTTCAGAGCTGTATATAGATATACTGTTTAACACTAACATGACAGCTAACTTCTGTCCTTACTCATGAGATACAATGTCAGTTTCTCTTTTTTTTAAAGCCTTTAGCGTAGGTCTGTTCATAAGAGGTGATTTGATTTGTTATGAAGTGGGGGGGAGTTATCTCATCCCAGAACCATTTAACCCCGTGAAGAAAGGCATGAGAAAGGGAGCGCTTCTTTTTGGTGATGGGTTGATGGAAAAAATATACCTAACAAGGTGCTATTTGGTGCAGGGGTGATCCAAAAGCAGCTAACCAGTGAGAAACCCAAGGCACTCCTGTTGAAAGTAGCTTTTAAAATGATTGGTATGTCTAATTTATATATTTGGCATATTTATTTGGGGGTTATCCATATGTTCCCACAGCCCTATGGTCCTGAAATGTGCGATTAGGTTCAGGCATCACAGCTGGGTGGTTAGGGTTATGGGTAAGAGGTAAGAGGTTTAGGGTTAGGGTTAAAGTTAGGGTTATAGGTGAGACTGACACACACACACACACACACACACACACACAGACATACTATTCTGTATTATATAGTTATATTACTTAAAAATGTTGAACCATCGGGCTGTGGGAACAACGGGCTGCAGGAACATACACGCTCCCATTTATTTACTTGTTGCTATGCGCTAGCCATTTCAACAAAGACTTTTTAACTGTTTTCAACTAGAGTGCGTTGGTTTTCCGACTGTTTTACATTCGAACCAGTGTTGTGATCGTTTTAGATAAAAACCGACAGAATTTGTTCGAATTTTTAGCAATGACTTCAAAAGCATTTTGTAAAAACACACATTACATTTCATCAAAACACGATGGAAGATGCCTTTGGGAAACTGTGCTGTTATGAAGGTTGCCATTTTGTGATTTAGCTTAAAGGTGCTCCGAGGAACTTTCAGTTTGTGTTAGTTCTTGCGCCCCCCTTTGCACAAAAATCAGTAGTGTTTTTACTACGCCAGCTGTTGTTCCTGGGTGAGCGTATACCCATGACAAAGGCATAAAGAAAAACTATATAAAAATAGCATTCTTAGCACTGATGGTCTCGTTTGAGGTTACATGTAATTCATGATCATCAGAAGAACAATTAGACGGTTTCAGAAATATGTAAAAGTTCCTCGTAGCACCTTTAATAGTTCTTGTTAGCCCTAGTTACAGAAATACCAGGATTTTTACATAACAACCGATGCCAATGTTCAGGTGGTCGCCAATTCTAGGTCGACTGACAACAACCAAAATATTATGGCACAGTAGACACTCATATATTCAATAGTTCATGCCATGGACTTGTGTCAAACGTATTTACAGCTCCGGAAAAAGTTTAGAGACCAGTCTGGATTTTTCTCAAATCTTCCATCTCTACATTACTTATCGAAAAATGCTCTTAATGACAAAAAAAGTATTGGAATTTGGTAGAAATGTTGTCAGTAGTTTATATTATAAAACCAAGATGTTCATTCTACTCAAACATATGACTATAAATAGTCAAACGAGAGACACTGAACATTTGGAGTGGTCTCTTCATTTTTTCCAGAGCTGTAGATTGTAGTTTTTACAAAAAACTAGAACAACTAACATCTTTTGAAGAACAAGAATGACATACTCTTAACTATAATTTTGGCACTTTTTTCACATAACCCTTTTCAAAGCTGGTGCGGACTGTTTAACATTCTACCTTCTGTACTGTAGCAACAATTGACGAATCGAAAATGTGTATAGTGTAAAAATGTGGACAGTATCTACTTCACCAAGAGACATGTATAAAGCTGATCAACATCTGTATCCTGTATGGACAAGACGATGAATACATTCAGATTGGAGCAGTGTAATTGCTAAATCAGAAATCAGGGGAGTTAGGTTAATTAATTTACTTTATTGGTCTGAATTTGGTTGGTTAAAATTTTTCACATATCCCCTCTCAAGTTACCACACTCCAGTGGGGGTCAGAGCGCGGGGTCAGAGCGCAGGGTCAGCCATAGTACAGCGTAAATTCAGGTATTAAATACTGGTGGTAGCTTGGTAAGAACAGTTTTATTTCCCCGACAGTGTTGTCTCCTAGCCTCAGTCTGGGTCTGCGGTATATTCGCAGGTTTTCTCTTTTCACCGGTCCAATCAGCGAACAGAGGGAGTGGCTGAGAACAATGACGTTGAGGTTGTGCGCCAGTTTCAGTTGTAGTCAGAAGCCGGCGCATGACATAGCCATTGTCAAGACCAAACGTTATGCGAATGGTTGGCAGATCCAGAGTGGCACTGGGCAGATCCAATAGTTTTAAACTTCAACAGACACCCGCCTTCAAGTGAGTTAACATTTGTCAATTGAGCGACTCCAGACCTTCTGTACAAATGAAATGAAGTACGATGGTCTGGTAGGACCAGGTTAGTTGTGTCCTACCTGAACTTGTGGATGTTGGTACAGTGGTGACAGTCACGGAGATTTTAAATGGTGCTGAAAAAAACTTATGTCAACATTAATGAAAATGTCGAGTTGAAAACCTACTTAAAGCTGGGGTATGTGATTTCTGATTGGTCAAAGTTAACATGAGCTGTACACTTTGACCAATCATAGCGAGGCTCCGATTCTCTGTTCTTATTGGCTGTTGGGACTGTCCATTCACTTTGGCACCGACATTGTTGGTGTAGAGCGTGTCAGGGAGGGATCATAGGGGAGGGACCAAAGAGAACAAGTGGAGCGGTTGAGGTATTTGGATTCGAATCTCTATCCCAACTGCCATTTTTCTCCCCAAATCCTCCACCCCAGCTTTAACTAGGCGTATGTACAGATAATGCAACAGCAAAACAACTACTCAATCATGGGAAATTCTAGTTCTGTCTGATGTTGGGTAACGAACCAGTTGTGTGTAGTTGAGGTAAAATAACAGTTTAAAAAAGTGGTGCAATGAATATTTATCGACTTGAAAAAAAAATCATTTTAGAAACGTAAAACGGTGAGTTTAAAAAAAAAATAAAACTCATGTTGTCATCTTGGATTATAAGTGATATTTATGTTTATTTATTTTTGTATTTGTTTTCTCACTCAGTGGCCATGTCTTTGGTATGACTCTTATATTAAGATGTAAAAAGTGAAAATAGATTTTTTTTTTACTCATCCTATATATCTGTATATATACCAATGTGGCGCTATACTAGGATGTGTGTGTGTGTGTGTGTGTGTGTGTGTGTGTGTGTGTGTGTGTATGAGTGTGTGTGCTTTGGTTTGTATGTATGTATTTGTATGTACAGTGTGTGTGTGTGTGTGTGTGTGTGTGTGTGTGTGTGTGTGTGTGTGTGTGTGTGTGTGTGTGTGTGTGTGTGTGCGTGTGTGTGTAAGGATGTGCTCTTTAGTTTTTTTGATAATGCTGCTTTAAGATTCCTCTGAGTGAACGAGCAGGAAAATATTCCAGTGGTGAAAATATCTATGACGCCGTTTAAAAAAAAAATATTCAAAAAAGATCTGGCCACGCTGC
>CM049404.1:29695000-29697500 GCA_026929865.2 Hyperoplus lanceolatus | reverse complement strand
GGGGCATACCCCCGGACCCCCCTAAGAGGGTCTGAATCTCGGCTGTCTAATATTTTCGCACAGCCGCACAGTGGAGGCACTAGCGGAAAACACTGGGTGTGTGAATGACATTTAACAAAGATCTATAGTTTCAGCAGCGCTAACATTGGAGAGGGGCCCCCTAATCATATTTCGCTTAGGGCCCCCTGAAGGCTTGGGCCGGCTCTGCATAGATGTATCGTTGTTGTGTCTGTTTGCATAGACAAAGCAAGTTTGGATGAAGTCACACAGAAAATACAGCTCTGGAAAAAATGAAGAGACCCCTCCAAATATTCGGTGTCTCTCGTTTTACTATTTAGAGGCATATGTTTGGAGTAGAATGAACATTTTGGTTTTTATAATATAAACCACTGACAACATTTCAACCAAATTCAAAATACAAATATTGTCATTTAGAGCATTTTAATTAAGTAATGTAGAGATGAAGATTTAAGAAAAATCCAGACTGGTCTCTGTAATTTTATTATTCAATTCTGTTATTCAAGCTGTGCCCCTTCCAGCAATTCTTAAGTCTCATTCAATCAGTGATTTTAATGTCACAATAGTCCATCCACGATTTAAAACGGCAAAATAAATTCAATGGAATCTCTGCGATGTCTGTATTTATCTGCAGGGGGTAAAGTTATATCTTTTGCATAGAGTTAGCGTCCTTGTTTTGCACACTTCAAAATAGTGCTAGGAGAGTCTCACAAAAAAGTAGTGTAACTAACTATAGCAATATGTCACCTACAAGCAATCCTTAGTAACAAACTGTCAGGATTCTAATGTCAAAAAGGTTCATCTGTGATTTAAAAAGGGTGAAATAAATCATATTAGCACACCAAAATAGTGCGAAGAGAGTCTCAAATAAGTATTGTAACTACGCAGCTCTAAGTCACCTTGGTCTGACCTGATAAAGTTGTTGCATTATTCTTCACTTTGACTTTCTGCTTTGTCAAAGAAACACAGAGAACCAAACCCATTACAAACCGTCTTCACGTCTCTGTCAATTAAAATTTGAGCTGACGACTGAGATATTCATCAGAAACAAACTGCCTCAGTCGGATGTGTAGAAATCTGTCTTTGTGTTAATCAGGAAGAGTAGACGTGTGTGTGTGTGTGTGTGTGTGTGTGTGTGTGTGTGTGTGTGTGTGGTGGTGCGTGCGTGCGTGCGTGCGTGCGTGCGTGCGTGCGTGCGTGCGTGCGTGTGTCAGGGAGTCCTGTCAGGGAGCTGTCAGAGATCACTGCTCACCTGTCTGTCAATCAGTGTTGGAACAGCTAGGGGATGTAGCTTACTGCATTAATACACACACACACACACACACACACACACACACACACACACATCACACACACACACACACACACACACAATCACAATCACACTCGCACGTACAGAGGCATGTATGCATTGCACACACAAATTATCTGTCAACTATTGAATTCCAGATTCAGACTGCACAGCCAGGATTCTCTCTCACTTTCAATATATGAATTTAACAAAAGAAAACAACATACAAATGATTAAGAAAGGATTAGAGGAGAAGCTTTGCCCAATGTGTGGTGCTAAAGGAAAGGTCATAGGGTCGTTAAAATGTCAAAAATAAAGGTGAAAAATGCCTAAAAGAATATCTTCAAAAAATGATTTTGATCTCTTCATCTCCCTGTGTATCTAGTATCTAGTTTTGTGTCTATAAAGCGTCTGGTCTGGTCTAAATCTAAATTAAGCCATTAGTAACCTAGGTTTTGAAGAGTGCTACATAAATAAAATGTACTTCCTTACTCTTCAACTGTCCTAAACAAAGCTGAAAATACCTAAAAAATATCTTTAAAAAAAAATCTTTTCATCTCCCTCTGTGTGTATTTCATCCCCATAGTGTTGTCACAATACTGCACAATACCACAATATACTTGTGCATCTCAAAAAACTGTTTCAGAAATATTTAAAAGTTCCTTGTAGCACCTTTAATGAATGAATGAATAAAAAAATTTATCTAAAATGTCTGCCAACATTATCATTGTTTGTGTGTTTCGTCCCCAGAGTTTTGTGTCTATCAAGCGTCTGGTTTGGTCTAAATCAGGCCGGCGGCCGGTGGAGCGCGGCAGTGTGTACCGGCGGCCGCTACACACGGTGCCTCTCTACCCTCCAGATTACCTCATCCACCCCGAGAGGCTCATCTTCGACTACGTGGAGAAGGAAGTCAAGGTGGAACACTCAATCACAGCACAATAAGTCATAATTTACATGTGCACATATCGCGTATACATATTTTTATTACATTTTGACATTATTTAACATTTAGCATCTAACATTTAACATCACATCATTCATCTCTTTCTCTCCACACTATAAAATAAAGCATAAAAATTCCCCAAAAAAAAATATGTCAGGCCTTTCTTTTGTTTGTTTTATTGATTTAGATGATTACAGTTTACAGATCATGAAATATAAAAACTCCAGCTTCTCAAAATAGCTGAATAT
>CM049404.1:29622500-29685000 GCA_026929865.2 Hyperoplus lanceolatus | reverse complement strand
CACACACACACACACAAACACACACACAAAAACACACACACACACACACACAAACACACAAGTCTCATATTTGTTTTTTCCTCCCAGCAGTTACGACAACAGCTCCATGGCTTCAGGATCTCAGGACTTCAACCGACGCATCACTGACATCACACACGACATCCAGGCGCTCGGCTTCCAAGACACACACGCCGATATAGAGGAGGAAGACTACTACCTGTGATGGAGGGATGACGAGAGAGAGAGAGGGAGAGAGGGGGGAGGGAGAGAGAGAGAGGGAGAGACACACATGCTGACATAGAGGAGGAGGACTACTACCTCTGAAAAATAGCCTTTTGCCTAATTCTGGCATTTTCAACCCATGTATGATCATGTGGTTTATGAATTTGCACTGTGCCCTTCTTAAACAAACGGAATTGAATTGAATTGAGGGGAAGAGAGAGAGAGAGAGAGAGAGAAGAGAGAGAGAGAGAGAGAGAGAGAGAGAGAGAAAGATGCACTCGGCTTCCAAGACACACACGCTGACATAGAGGAGGAAGACTACTACCTGTGATGGAGAGATGAAGAGAGAGGGAGAGAGAGAGAGGGACAGAGGGAGGGAGAGGGAGGGATGGGGAGGGGGAAAGGGGGAGAGAGAGAGAGAGAGAGAGAGAGAGAGGAGAGGGGGAGGGGGAGGGGGAGATGGAGGGAGATGTCACAACAACATAACAGAACATGCCACAACCTGAGGGACAATGAATGACCGACACACAAACACACACACACACACACACACACACACACACACACACACACACACACACACACACACACACACACACACACACACACACACACACACACTGTATATAAGATAAATAATGTTCATATGTGTATTGTGTACTATCTGAATATTTTTGGACTGATTGTATTTTCAAAGGTGGAGTTAGTGATTCTGGAGATTGCTTGTTGTCCAAATCACTTTTGCTCAAAACCAGTGAATATCTCCTAATGATCCACTACCTGTCTGTACTGTGTGTGCACTGAAAAACAGTGTTAATACACAGCCTAGGCTCTGTAAACTAAAGCAGCTCGTCCACAGTTTGTGTCCTCTCCAATGCTGGACAAATAATCTGTAAATATGTAAAGTCTGACTAATAAAGCTGATTGAAAATATGTAATTACTTTTCTGTGGTTATTGTTCAAGAACCTCAAAATAAACACACACACACACACACACACACACACACATACACACATACACACACTCTCACACTCTCTCTCTCTCTCTCACACACACACACACACACACACACACACACACAAGAAAACCAAACGTTTTCTCAAGGGGTGTGTTAAAGTAAAAAGGCATATAGTCATTTCCAAAGTTTATATATAGTAATACCATGAGTCGCCACATGGAGGCAACTGAGGAAATAAGAGCTGATTAACAACATTCAACTACTGAAGTCAAGCGATAGATAGATAGATAGATAGATAGATAGATAGATAGATAGATAGACAGACAGATAGATAGATAGATAGACAAATAGATAGACAGATAGATAGACAGATAGATAGACAGATAGATAGATAGATAGATAGATAGATAGATAGATAGATAGATAGATAGATAGATAGATAGATAGATAGATAGATAGATAGACAGACAGACAGACAGACAGACAGACAGACAGACAGACAGACAGACAGATAGATAGATAGATAGATAGATAGATAGATAGATAGATAGATAGATAGATAGATAGATAGATAGATAGATATATACTGTATATAATATTTATGTATATATTTGGAATTGCTCGATTGCTTTGGTAATGTTGCGTGCCAGTGAAGCCCATTGAGTTGAACTGAACTGAATCCATAAAATCTAAAATTGCCCTGTGTCTCTGTGACCCGCATTGACCCAACGGCTGGCGGCGACATCATGACCTTCCCATAATGCACTGCTTCTCTGCCCGCTGGTTCTGTGTGTGTGTGTGGGGGGGGGGGGTGCGTGCGTGTGTGTGTGTGTGTGTGTGTGTGTGTGTGTGTGTGTGTGTGTGTGTGCGTGCGTGTGTGTATGTGTGTGTTATTTCCTCTGCCAGGCTCACTCAACATCAGAAAGAGGGAGAGAGAGAGAGGGAGGGATGGAGGGGGAGAGGGAAAGAGATTGAGAGTGGGATAGAGAGAGAGAGGGAGAGAGAGGGATGGGGAGAGAGGGAGGGGGAGAGGTGGAAAGAGATAGAGAGGGGGAGAGAGAGAGAGAGAGAGAGAATTGATTTTTGGGAAAAGAGATTTTTGGAAAACCTTTACTTTCAGTCATTTTCAAAAATCAATGAACATTTTAGACAGAAAATCTAAATTAGACCAAAATAAAAAAAATAATAATAAAGAAAAACAGCTTTATTAAACCATAGATGGAGAGATAAAGAGAGGGATAGATAGAGAGAGAGGGATAGATAGAGAGAGAGAGAAAGAGATAGAGCGAGAGAGGGAGAGAGAGAGAGGTAAAGGTAGATAGAGAGAGAGAAAAAAGCGAGAGAGAGAGAGAGAGCACGCCCTGGGGATTCACCCGAGTCATGTTTGTACACACACGCGCCCGCATTATGTAATACACGAGGGTAGACTAGACTAGATTTGATCATGAACAGACTAACTGAATTAATTTAACTTAAGCTAATTGCATAATAAAGATAACACAGTAATATAGATTGGAATGCGTGCGGGGAGAATTATCTGTGTTATTGAGAATAACATGGAGGCAGAGACAGAGCAAACTCAGTGAACAATGTTTTGATGTTTGAAATCAAATCTGTCACCAAAACGCGAGACATTGTGGGTGAATAAACCTTTATAGCTTATAGATATCTTAATGAAATAGATTACTGACATTAAAACAATTATTTTAAGTACTACATTTATTTCAGAAAGGTATGAATAAGTAGGTACGTATGTATGTATAATTATGTATCAATACCTTACTTATTATGCATACTAATTATAGCTTTTTTTATATGTATCAAAATCTAGATGTTGCATCAAGCCAGAGTTAAAATCTTAATTTTATTTTAACAGCATATTAGAATCCAAAGGTTTTACAGAACATGGATACATTTAATGTTATGATAAAGAAAAGGAAAAAGCTAATCCATGTTTACTGTAAAGAAAGAATAAAAAGCTGAATTGTATTTTCTGTTGGAGGCTGACACAATGATTGGTTTCATATTGTAGGGACATCTGAAGGTCACAGATCATATCAGTCAGAAATGGTTACAGGAAGCGCCATGAGATAACGTCCACTTCTGTTTCCGGATCATAGATAAACTCTGAGGCTGTGTGTGCGTGTGTGTGTGTGTGTGTGTGTGTGTGTGTGTGTGTGTGTGTGTGTGTGTGTGTGTGTGTGTGTGTGTGTGTGTGTGTGTGTGTGTGTGTGTGTGTGTGTGTGTGTGTGTCAGAGGCAGCAGACACATTGTATAAACTCTTTCCCCTTCATCGGGTTAAGGTTCTGAAACCTCTGCAGGCAACCATGTGGCATCCTTTTACCATCAAGACACACACACACACACACACACACACACACACACACACACACACACACACACACTCCCTCTCCCTGCCTGTTTTTATCATATGCAGCCTTGCGTCATCATTGACAAACCTAGAATAAACCAGATAATCAGTGTCTCTGGCAACTATTTATTGATATACTTAGATGTATTGGTACAGCTCTGGCAAAAAAATGTTTACTCAAATCTTCATCTCTACATTACTTGTTGAAAATGCTCTTAATGACAAAAAAAAAGTTCATTCTACTCAAACATATGCCTATAAATAGCTGAACGAGAGACACTGAACATTTGGAGAGGTTTCTTAATTTGTTTTCCAGAGCTGTATGTGGTACAATAGGATGTGATGTTGTGAAAAATGGCCAATAATTAAAACAATCAGCCAGAATGAAATGATGTCAGTTTTAGAATTCCACCGTGCTGTTGTTCCAGCTGTAAGTTTCGCCAGCAGTTCATCTGTTGCTCTGCGGATGTCGGGGATCAGAGGGTGAGAGTACAATAACACACACACACACACACACACACACAGACAGACACACACACACACACACACACACACACACACACACACAGAGACAGAGACAGACACACACACACGTGCTCGCACAGACACACGGACGGACGGACAGACACACACACAGAGACAGACAGACAGACAGACACACACACACACACACACACACAAACACACTTACACACAAAGAGAGACAGACACACACACACACACACAAACACACGTACACACACAGGCAGACAGATAGACAGACGCACGCACGCAAACACACACGCACACAAACATATGTACACACACACACACACACACACACACTCGCAGCATGCAGGGTTTAAAGTATGTGGTGTGTCCTACAGGTTATAATTAGGAGACTCACAGACAGACATACTACAGTGGGAATCCTGTTGTGCCATATATGGGAACCCCTGCCGATAAATCACCCCCCCCCCCACACACACACACACACACACACACACAAAACACACACATGCACACACACACACACACACACACACACACACACACACACACACACACACACACACACACACACACACACACACACACACACACACACACACACTATGAAATCTGTTTTCTGTTCATCCCAGCACCACATTAGAACGGATAGTGATAGGACTTCTGCTGATAAGATGATTTAAATAAAAGGGTTCAGCTATTTACAAAGCAGTTTTCTTGTATAGGAATGATTTGATGTTATAGTTGCACATTCAGCCACCACCTTTGATTATTATTTTAAACTTTTCCTAAAATATTTAATCTATATGTGCATTATGATAGTAGGCCTACTTCAATTGAAAAGCTATTATGATGTATTTACATTTTTGTAGGCTATATTTTTTCATAAATAGGCTACAGTGTAATAAATCCTGACTGAAACTTATTGTTTTTTGTGAAGGTCGTTGCAAACTGCAAAGCCGTCGAAAGGGGGGTTTCAAGGGCCTCCGGTGGGTCGGGGTATTTACATTTTTGTAACAGTATGTGGGAGTTTACAGCAGCGTGGCCCAACCTCCAACCAACGACTCCCTCTACGTCATTACGCATGTCCCGTCTGAGCCAATGAGCGTCGAGGAGGGCGTAGCGCAGTCTCGCGCCGGGTAAAAAAGGGATTTGACAGTTGCTGCTGGTCGAGGCTGAGGATTCTTCAGTCATTTGACTTCTGAGTCAGACCATGGCGGCGGCCGCTGCTGCTGTCTGCGGTCACAACAGCGTCGCATTGACGGGCAAAAAGACACACGTTAACCGGGAACACGGCCGTAGGAACCGGGAGAACTCACGGAGGAGACAAGCGGCTCTCTTGTTCCTCAGTAACATCTCCCTGGACGGACAGCCAGTTCAAAATATCTCAGTTGACATTAATGGAGGGGGAATTATCCGTCACCACCACAACGACTTTTTAGACGGAGTGGTGGAATCCGCCTCTGAGCTTGGTAACCTGAGTAACAACCATGGCAACAACAGCAGCTACGGGGCATTGTTAACGGGCAGTTTGGCAGCGTCCGTTAGCTGTGGGAACGTCAACCCCTCTGGTTCATTACTACCGGGAATCACACTAAACGTACCCCCGATACTGGTCCTGCCGTCGGACTCGGACTTGAGCGATGTGGGGGACACGGAGGTGCTGCTGGGGAGGCACCGCACAGGCTCAGTACCTTCCCCCGGGAATAGTAACCTGCTCTCTGCGTCTCCGTCCAACGTAAGCCTGATGGGACCGCGGAAGTCCTCCACACTGCTGTCAGTTCAAAGCTGTGGCTCAGTGGCCTCGGAGCCCCGTCAAAGGTGAGGGACACACACGGCTCTATGGCTGTTGTTGTTGTTGTTGTTCTTTAATCCTGCTGATGCTGCTGCTTTGTGTGTGTGTGTGTGTGTGTGTGTGTGTGTGTGTGTGTGTGTGTGTGTGTGTGTGTGTGTGTGTGTGTGTGTGTGTGTGTGTGTGTGTGTGTGTCATTAGCTGTGACTAAAGGGTTTAGTTGTCAGGAGTTAGAGACGTTTGTTGACAGTCTGACTGCATCAACATTTATTTGCTTTTATGAGTCTCATCGTGTGTGTGTGTGTGTGTGTGTGTGTGTGTGTGTGTGTGTGTGTGTGTGTGTGTGTGTGTGTGTGTGTGTGTGTGTGTGTGTCATTTCAGTCAGTTACACCCGTTGAATTTGCATTTAAATAGCCTACATATTTAGTGGCTGGTTGCCTATTCCCCTTTATTTCCCCAACACCATTTAGCATCAATGTCTCAATGTTACCTGAAACCTGTCACACTGTCTCATTCTCATTCACACATCTTTGCTTTGACTTTCTGGTTCAAATTAAAGCTACAGTGTGTAACTTTTTCATTTAAATGATTGTCCGTTACATTCAAGCCATAGCCAAACGAGTTAACACAGTTGATTAAGCCTAGACACACAGCTTGTAAGAAACAATGTAACAACACCCCGAAATGTTATTAAACCCAAAATGAAGGCCAATAACTGGTCTATTATGTATCAAAATGCTGAGCCCAAAACATAATAACTTTTTGCCCAATGTAACAACTGTATATTGGGTCAGTTATTACACTATGAAGCCAGCAAAATGTAATATTTTTCTACTAATAGTGATATGATTGTATTATATTATAGAGTGAGTCATTTATGGATTAAAGGGCGTATTGCTTCATCATACATATCAGAAATATTTGAATTAATATGCAAATGTGGCAACTGTTAACTAATTATGCGTAGTTGCATACACATGCGTCTCTTTAAAAATCTAAAATCTAGATGTTGGATAAAGCCAGAGTTGAAAACTTTAATTAGATTTTTACCACATATAAGTCTCCAAAGTTTTTACAGAACACATTTTAGATAAAGCCTTTTTTCATTTTATAAATCAAAAAAATACTATGTAAAGGTCTTTAAAAATGCATTTTTGCCACGTTTTTAAGAACCAAATGTATTGTGAATCAGACAATTAACAACCTATGAACAAATCCTTCTGTAGTAACCTTCAGAATAGTGCTGAGAACGATTATGGAAAGTTGAGTTGATGTAAGCGCTTTAGAAGTTTAAGTGTGTGTCACTGCCTGGTCATGTCGCAACATTTCGCTGCATCCTGTTTCTATTATTGAATTAAGAACATGTATTGTTGGCATGTAAATGTAGGTTACTGAGTCATGTCTTACAGCCCACACACACGCCTCACTCACTCACTCACTCACTCACTCACTCACTCACTCACTCACTCACTCACTCACTCACTCACTCACTCACTCACTCACTCACTCACTCACTCACTCACTCACTCACTCACGCATTGGCAGGTAAGATAAGATACACAAGATAACATGACTAATGCCAGATGAATTTTTGGGAGTTGGTTGGTGTCTTTTATTAAAAGTTCAGTCTGACCTTTATCTCTTTATAGCTACAAGAAATGTTTCTAATCTTAATGTCAACGTCTGTGAAAAATGACTACGTCGGCTTTTTTCTCATTTCCTTTTGCTGCTGTCCTCGCAAAATTAAAAGATCAAGATGTCTCTGAAGGGAAATCCATTTGTTCAGGGTAAACTGTAAGACATATTTAGTTGATAACCAAATATTGTACGAGTTTAATTGGTTGCCTTGACATTAAACGCTCAGCTGTGGAGGCTAAACTGTGTCCATAGAATTGGGTGTAGAAAAAGTGTTCTGAAAAAGTTTTATTTTACATATTTTTTTATATAAAAATTCTCTCTCACACACACACACACACACACACGGAGATACACACACAGACACACACACACACACACACACACACACACACACACGGAGAGGCACACACAGGCTAGAAACACATAACACACACACACACACACACACACACACACGGAGAGGCACACACAGGCTAGAAACACATAAACACACACACACACACACACACACACACACACACACACACACATATATAATCTTTGGAGAGGAAGTGAACTCGGGGACGGTTAGAAACCACCAACAGACAACATGAAGTTCAACATGTTCTCTGTGGCTCGGTTACCCACAATCCCTTTCACTTGACTCCAGCTGCTCTGTACTACAATGTATGGAAGTTTTATTACAGCAGTTAAAGGTGCAGTGTGTAATATGACATCATCAAGAAAGTTCTACAAAGTTCTAGAATGCAACGCTCCCTGGGTAACCCCAACCCTTTAGAATAATAACAGAAGCTACAGTGGCCTTCAAGGACAAGAACAATTCTAAATTTTAAACAATGCACCTGATGACATTCCAACTATGACACTTTCAAGATGGCGGCACTAGGCCTTGGTCCAAAATATGCAGAAATATAGACATATATGAGACCCTTTCTAAGGGGAAAAAAAATAAAAAAAAAAAAAATCAGCTATTATGCACTAAATTAAATGTACTTATGGATATTATAATTACTTTCTACAAAATCTGCTAGGAAATAAAACCCAAAATTCTACACACGGCAGGTTTAATATATTAAGCAGTGTTTGCGATACGTATATACATTGAATGTTGATATCGGCAGGTCAAGGGTCAAGGTTCCATATGGTCATTGTTTTTCTGTACATTGCAAAACACACAAACATTAGACATATGGTGCAAAAATGTCAACAAAAAATCTAGCATAAAACATAAAATACATTTTGATTATTATTATTTTTTGGGCATCAGAATAAAATGAAATGACCAACAAAACCCAACCAATTATGAATGATAAGAATGTGTTAAAACATTCAAACAATAATAAAAGTGACGAGTAAGGTGAGGTTGGAAGTGGCTGGTGTAACAGATTATAGGTGGGTTAAAGTGCAGTCAGTTTATGGGGTGGGTGTTGGGGGCTGTGTGTGTGTGTGTGTGTGTGTGTGTGTGTGTGTGTGTGTGTGTGTGTGTGTGTGTGTGTGTGTGTGTGTGTGTGTGTGTGTGTGTTCAGAGTTCAGAGTTCGGATGGCTTGGGGGGAAGAAGCCCTTGCACACTTTCTGGCCACAACTATTAACGTTGATACATTGTGCAGCCATAAGCAGAAATATTCGGCTAAAAAAGAGAGAGAGACAGAGACATCAAGAGATTTTAAATATTAACGGTCTGTATGTGGTTATGTAATAAAGTGAGCTGTGTCTGTCTGTCTGTCTGTCTGTCTGTCTGTCTGTCTGTCTGTCTGTCTGTCTGTCTGTCAAGCGTACTCACATCTGGCAGTAGTACAGTTAGCTGCTGTGCTAGTGTGTGAGTGCTGATGGAGGGATGGATCTGCCTTGTCACCATGTTGGCAGCAAATCAGAACAGAGAATGCCGTAGACGCAGTAACACTTTTAACCTTTTAACCTTTTCACACTTCTGAACAGGCAGGGGATAACGGCTCACACACACACACACACACACACACAGTCAGTAGAAATGTAGAGATAAATATTTAAGAAAAATACAGACTGGTCCCTTAATTTTTTTCCCGGGCTGTAGAGCGCCTTTTAGCTGTTTTTTCTCAGCCCCAAAGCGTTTTTCACAGCCCCTGATGGTTTTATATAACTGTGAGAGAAGTATTTTAAAGAAAAAAACTAGAGAAATTCACTAGAGCACACACACACACACACACACACACACACACACATGGTGTTTTTTCTGCTGTTGTGCTGTGTTTGGTATTCGGGACTAACTGATCATTAAACATTTATGAGTTTGGCTCAAAAACTACCAACAGCCTCCAACAGTAAGGGAACAAAGGCAGCGACGACCACACACACACACACACACACACACACACACACACACACACACACACACACACACACACACACACACACACACACACACACGCATAAGCAAACACGCACACACACACACTCACTCACTCACACACACACACACACACACACACACACACACACACACACACACACACACACACACACAACCACATGCTCACACACTCATGTACAAACACACACACACACACACACACACACACACTCATGTACAAACACACACACACACACACTCACACACACACACATGCACACAAACACGTACTGCATCAGAATGAGTATGTGATGATGTAATATATTTCCCAAACAATCAGACAACCCCATTCCCCCTCTCCCCCCCCCCCCCCCACACACACACACAGTCTTATCAGTCACGTCCACCCTCTGCTCTGACTCACACCATCATCATTATTCATAAGAAATAAAATCATCAGAATATTTGGGCCTTGTTGTTGTCTAGAGGCGTCCTGCTTCATAACAGTCTGTTTACTCTGACGTTTGATTAACGGAATCCTTATCTGACTTTTCGGATCAACTTAATATCCTAACTTTAACCCTTAAACGGACTCGCAGTTTGCCGGCGTTTGATTGGTTGTGTCTCTTACCTTGTGTGTGTGTGCGTTTTAATTTTGATTGGGCTGTACTGTTGTGATCTTGTGAAGGCATTGTGGTTGGATGGGTACAGCTACAGTCATATAGTGTTATTCAGTGGTTTTGGTGGAAAGAGTGACACTGAAGGCTGTTTGTATCAGTTTATTGTTAGAGTGTGTGTGTGTGTGTGTGTGTGTGTGTGTGTGTGTGTGTGTGTGTGTGTGTGTGTGTGTGTGTGTGTGTGTGTGTGTGTGTGTGTGTGTGTGTGTGTGTGTGTGTGTGATATCGTGTTGATCCATATTGCAGTATTTTCACACCCAGTATGGAGCTTTTAAAAACAAAGACAATTTTCTTACATTAACATTTACAGTAGACTTATCTTGAGACAATTGGTTAGTGCCAGTCCTCCCTCTCCATATCATATGTCAAGAGGGACCTTTATACTCCCTGCTTGTAGAATGACTGTTTGACAAAAGCACACTGTGCCGAAATGTTACTCCTTATACCTCATAAAAGTAATTACAAGGCCAAGTTGTGTGCTCCAGTTTCCTCCTGGCTTCACTATTGTCGTGGATTGAGGTGTACTGTGCAGCACACGACACAAACTGCAAGGAGTTAACGAAAGTATTTCCGCACAGCCAAGGTATTTGGCCATGTTGTGTGTGTGTGTGTAATGTTTATCTGTGATGCAGGCAGCAGCAGGTCTGTTTGGTTAACCCTCGGGCCTCCTCAGAATGACATCATAGAGTCAGTGATGTAAACCAATGACATCATACTGTGTGTGTGTGTGTGTGTGTGTGTGTGTGTGTGTGTGTGTGTGTGTGTGTGTGTGTGTGTGTGTGTGTGTGTGTGTGTGTGTGTGTGTGTGTGTGTGTGTGTGTGTGTGTGTGTGTGTCATCGAGTCTCAGTCCTCTTCACAGCAGACCCGGGTTAGAATCCAGCCCGGGTCGTTCTCTGCATGTCATTCCCCTCTCTGCCCCATTTCATCGCTGTCTCTCCAATCTATCCTAATGTAAAAATTTAAAAAATGCCCATGAAATAATAATCTTAGAATATGTATTCCTTCTAGTAGAGTAGAAAAAGTGGAGTAGAGAGGGAGACAGAGAGAGAAAGAGAGAGTTAGAGAAAGAGAGAGAGTGTGTGTGTGTGTGTGTGTGTGTGTGTGTGTGTGTGTGTGTGTGTGTGTGTGTGTGTGTGTGTGTGTGTGTGTGTGTGTGTGTGTGTGTGTGTGTGTGTGTGTGTGTGTGTGTGGGAGAGGGAGAGAGAGAGAGAGAGGGCTAGGGAGGGAGAGGGAGAGACAGACTGGGAGTGTGTCCCCAGAGATGAAGAAGGAAATGCAGACATATTTAGGTCTTAAACGACTTTCCAGCCCCTCAAACACTCTGCCAACCCACACACAGAATCTACACACTGTGTCTTTAGTGTTTTGGGTGATTCACTGTGTTCAGATAAAACCACAATGGACCTGTTGAAGGTAAAGGGCGTTTTCTGATTTATCTACATTTAGTGAAAAAGACACACACACACGTATGCACACACATACAGAGACAGAGACATACACACACACACACACACACACACACACACACACACACACACACACAGGCACAGACACACACAGACACACACACACAGGCACAGTGACGTACGCATGCATGCACACACACACGCATGCACACACACACACAGGCACAGAGACGTACACACACTCACAGACACACACAGACACATTCATCAACATTTAGGTCGAGGGTGAGTAGGGTTTAGCTCTATTTTGGAGAGGCATGCATTGTTTATTTGTATTACACACACACACACACACACACACACACACACACACACACACAGACACACACACACGCTCACAAACATACAGACACACTCACATACACACACACACACAGTCTCTCACTCTCTCTCTCCACACACACACACACACACACACACACACACACACACACACACACACACACACACACACACACACACACACACACACACACACACAAACAAACACCCTTTTCTGATTGATCAACATTTAGGTCGAGGGTGAGTTAGCTCTGTTTTCATTGGAGAGGCATGCATGTTTAGTCACACACACACACACACACACACACACACACACACACTAGACATACAGATGATGTCAGTCAAATGTGTGTGATTCTGGAGGGTGTGTCTAATCTCTGGAATCTGATAAATTTTCTGCTTCAGGCAAATACATCATGTAGTTTCGGAAACATAAACTGTTCCAGCTTCCGTGTGTGTGTGTGTGTGTGTGTGTGTGTGTGTGTGTGTGTGTGTGTGTGTGTGTGTGTGTGTGTGTGTGTGTGTGTGGGAAAGCAAATACAACATGTACCTGCATGTTGCCAGTTTCGGTAGACAAAACAACTTCTTAACCCTAAAGACAAACAGTACACAGGCATGGTCTACGTGAAAAACTTAGTAATCAGATATTGTACGCTTGTGTTACCATTAAAGTTATAGTGCGTAACTTTTGGTTACATTCAAACCATTGCTAAATGAGTTGACACAAAGTTGATTAAGCCTGTCAGCTCCACAAAAGGTTTCAATTGTTGATTCTACTGCTAAGAAAAAACCTGGACGTACAGCAGAAGGGGTAAAATATATGTTGTTGTAATTACTAAGAATTCCTCATTGGGGTAACAGAAGTTACGCACCATAGCTTTTAAAATGGTTCAATTTAGATAGTAAATATCAATACAAAATGTCAGCAGCTCTAGTCTAAAACCACAAAATTGTTGTATCAACCTTCAGCAGATGATATGGGTTAAGACCGTGTGTGAGGTAGAGATAAAGACATGTGGCAGAGAGAGAGAGTGAGATAGAGGGGGGAGAGGGAGAGAGAGAGAGAGAGATAGAGGGGGGAAGAGGGAGAGAGAGAGAGAGAGATAGAGGGAGAGAGGGAGAGAGAGAGAGGGACAGAGGGAGAGAGAGAGATAGAGGGGTGAAGAGGGAGAGAGAGAGAGTGATATAGAGGGGAGAAAGGGGGGAGAGGGAGAGAGAGAGAGGGACAGAGAGAGAGGGACAGAGGGAGAGAGAGAGGGAGAGAATGTGAGAGAGAGATAATAAGAAAGAGAGAGAGAAAATGAAAGAAAATGCCAATTCCCAATCCGGTCAAGTTTGAACAACCAAACCCTGAAACAGTTTTCACTCTGCGGTTGAGGAGTGAAGGGAGGAGCACCGTGAGAACAAACAAACTCACAACGGACCAACACAGAATGCCACACACTTCATATCGTTAGCCTCATAGCATGATTGTCTAAATCACATTTCCTCTACTCGACTTTTACTGTACATCTAATTGCCTGAGTCATATTTTAAGGGTTATAGAGTAGGGTAATAGATGTAGAGTAGATATAGAATAGAGTAGATGTAGAGTAAAAGTAGTGTAGAGAAAATATGATTTAGGCAATTTTGCTATGAGGCTAACACATTTTGTAAACTACCTTTTTTTTGGGTTTTACTACGGACAGTAAAAATGAGAGAGAGAGATAAATAGGCTCCCAAATATAACCTATGGTATCTGTTGCTTAAAGAACCACACTCAGCTGTCTGCTAGAAGCAATAAACATTGGAAATAAAACACGGACCGTGTATTTCAATCTGTCCCCTTTTCAAAGAAATCTACTTGCTTGAGAGATATTTGAGCATAAATATTAAAGGCCCTGGCAACCCAAATTCACTAAATCCTTGTAACTATGTTATTTGAGGGGAAAATTGAATGCTAATATGAATATGAAAGGTTTTAGGAATATCTGTCTACCGCCCGCAAAAATACTGTCGTGTCAGTTGGTCGACCATTTGAGAATATTAAAGACAGACAGACACACACACACACACACACACACACACACACACAGTCCTATGGGCCATGTCCAGTGTGCAGATTTCTGCTCTATGACTCACATTATTATTAATATTTATAAGAAATCAACTGAATAAACATGTTGTTCTCCAAATACATCCTTCTTCATATTCATACAGTGTGCTCATACACACACACACACACACACACGAAAGCACGCACACACACACACACAGACAGACAGACAGTGGACACACACACACACACACACACACACACATTCCATCATAACCAGATTAAATTATCCGGTCTGGCGCATACAGGTTATATCATATTGGGATTATAATCCTAGCGAGAGCTGGATTATCTATCACAGATACTGTGGTCAGTTAAACGGCTTATAGTCTGCTGATTCTCGGGGTGCTCCGGTGGCGTAGTGGATAGAGTGTGTACCATATTGGCTCCGGCCTTCGTTGCAGCGGTCGCGGGTTCAAATCCGACCCGTGGACCTTTACTGCAGGTCACCCCCCCTCTCTCTCTCTCTCTCTCTCTCTCTCTCTCTCTCTCTCTCTCTCTCTCTCTCTCTGTCTCCCCATTTCAACTCTAAAACTTGAAAATGCCAAATCATCTAAATCATCTTTAAAAAAAAAAAAGTTTAATTCTCTGCTTATTGATTATGAAGAACATATGTATGTCATATATAGCAAGTGGCTATTTGACAGCAAATGTAATAGGCCCCCATATGTGCGTAGTGGAGCTGTGATGTTATCGTTTTCACAGGGAATGGCATTGCTATTTGGTTTGTACTACTGTTTGTTGACCATTTCTTATACTGGAGTAAGATTTACTGTAGCTTTATTGTAGCTTAGAGAGCAGCTCATTTTTATTTATGAATTTATGAATGTATTCTTCCCCCAAAAATTGTGAAATCTCAAACGAGATTAAATTAACAAACAGAGTCGAAAGGCGGACGGGGAATCGAGCAAATAGAGATGCTGCCTCCTCGCCCTGAAAGCATCCTAAACATCACTGATAGATGACCATTTCAGTTTTGTGTTTTTAAGACATTTGAGTGCAGAGTAGGATTCTGTTTTTTCAGTAGATTAGGCAGAAGTGGAAGCAGGATGAAGTCTGTTAATCTGATGACGTAAGAGTGTGTGTGTGTGTGTGTGTGTGTGCGTGTGCGTGACTTGTGTGTGTGTGTGTGTGTGTGTGTGTGTGTGAGACTTGTGTGTGTGTGTGTGACTTGTGTGCATGCGTTTGTGTGGTAAGGATTTGGCATGGGAGTTATTAAAGTATATGTGAGTGTGTCTGTCTCTTGTACATCTGTATGGACCAATTTAGGTTTTAGCCTTTAGGAGTGACGATATTTCTGGAAAAACAAGGACATTTCAAGACATGGGTTATCATGTTCCAATTAGTTTTGGTTCAGGGCTAGTGGTTTCTGGTGAGGTTAAGTTATAATGGGTAAGGGGCTAGGAAATGCATTATGTCAATGAGTGTCCTCACAAGTATAGCCGTACAAACATGTGTGTGTGAAAGAGATTTGGAAGCCTGAGTGATCACACACTGAAAGAGGAACAGAGACAGTGAGGGTGAGAAAGCACTAGTATATTTATAAACTCACTTCTCTTTTTGTGTGTGTGTGTGTGTGTGTGTGTGTGTGTGTGTGTGTGTGTGTGTGTGTGTGTGTGTGTGTGTGTGTGTGTGTGTGTGTGTGTGTGTGTGTGTGTGTGTGTGTGTGTGTGTGTGTGTGTGTGTGTGTGTGTGTGTGTGTGTGTGTGTGTGTGTGTGTGTGTGTGTGTGTGGAACCTGGAACCCTGTGAAGCGCTTTGAGTTGTGATTAAAAGCGCTATATAAATCCGATCCATTGTTATTCTTAAGTCTTATCTTGGTTAATTCTTCCGTTTACGTTGGTGTGAAACAGCAAACAACATCTCCCACTGTCTGAAAGCAGTCAAACTTTGGTGTTAAAGTAATTTCAGAAATTGACTGGAATTAGTGTTTACAAAAATATATTTGCTGTATGGATTGAATGATCGCATGATGAGAAATTAAAGGTGCAGTGTGTAATATGACATCATCAAGAAAGTTCTACAAAGTTCTAGAATGCAACGCTCCCTGGGTAACCCCGACCCTTTAGAATAATAACAGAAGCTACAGTGGCCTTCAAGGACAAGAACAATTCTAGATTTTAAACAATGCACCTGATGACATTCCAACTATGACACTTTCAAGATGGCGGCACTAGGCCTTGGTCCAAAATATGCAGAAATATGGACATATATGAGACCTTTTCTAAGGGAAAAAATAATAATTCAAAACATTTTTTTCAGCTATCATGCACTAAATTAAATGTACTTATGGGTATTATAATTACTTTCTACAAAATCTGCTAGGAAATAAAACCCACAATTCTACACACTGCAGCTTTAATACAAATAAAAACATTGAGAAGAAAATTGACCAGAATAATACTCAAATAACTAGAACAGTGGAGGAATATCCAGACCGGTCTTTTAATTTTCTTCCGGCGCTGTAGTTGATCGTTGAGGCGTTTTGGGCCAAACAAAGAGCATGAGAAACGACAGCTGATGCAACAGAAATCTGTCCTGATCTTCAAAGCAGTTCGGCTTAATCTGGGATTATTAGGTTACAGTGTCGGCCCGCTCAAGATCACTCTCCTTCGACACTACTCAGCTGAATGTGATGCTGCAACTTCAACAATACTATCTATGTATGAGAGTTAATGCACCAATATTATAGAAATATACCTATGCACATGTTATATATTTCATATAGCCTATCTGATCAGTTTCATGCATTTTATTCATTTATATTGTATTATTTTTAAACATTTTATAATTGTATAATAAATGGTAGCGTGGTAGCTGCTGCTGCTGCTATCGGTGTATGAATGTGTGTGTGTGTGATTGGGTGAATGTGTACAACGCAATGTAAAGCGCTTTGAGTCTGTGAAAAACCAGGAAAAAGCGCTATATAAGTGGAGACCATTTACCATTTCATGATGAATGAGTTTGAACACAAAGACAGAAATCTACAACAAACATGGCGGAACGACCTTTGGAATCATCATCATTTCCTCCTTCCCCTTATACAAGAGGTGTGTGTGTGTGTGTGTGTGTGTGTGTGTGTGTGTGTGTGTGTGTGTGTGTGTGTGTGTGTGTGTGTGTGTGTGTGTGTGTGTGTGTGTGTGTGTGTGTGTGTGTGTGTGTGTGTGTGTGTGTGTGTGTGTGTGTGTTCTTAACATTGTGAGTTTCTTAGAATAGGGCATCAGTCAAAGTTAATGCGACTGCAGCGAAGAAGAGCTTTGCTGTTGTTTTGTTTTGGTTAGTTGACCTTTAATTCAAAGACTCGGAGATAAAAATAATTATAGAATAATGTCACAGATTCAGGGTCTCTTCGCAAGTCCAAAAGTAGATTATGTTGGTGGTCTGAAGTCCATTTTAAAGGGGTCTTGTAAAAGTAATATTTGAGGAAGATAGAAGAGTGATAGAGTATGATAGCAGGGTTTTTCCTGGCTCAGAATGGGCCTTTGAGGGGTGACAACTTTTTTGGGGTCGCAACAGTAAAGGCGAAGAGTTTGTGAATTTTAAGAGCGGTGTGGGGTTGGGAAGGGGGAGTTTCAATGATCGTTTTATCACGGTTATTTTGTTTTCATTTGATCGAGGGAAGCAGACTGTGTCTCAGGTGGTAGAGCGGGTCGGCCGATGATCAAAGGGTTGGAGGTTCGATCCCCGCCCTGCCACCTGTGTCATCATTGTTGTTGTGTCCTTGGGCAAGACACTTCACCCACCTTGCCTCGTGTGAATGTCTATAGTTAGCCTGCTATCGGTGTATGAATGTGTGTGTGAATGGTAACGTGGGAAAGGAAAACAGGTCTCCCTTGCAAAAGAGTCTTCGGTCTCAATGGGATTTACCTGTATAAATAAAAGGTTAAGACTTGTATTTGGCTGAACTAGAAACACATTCGGAGAGGTTTAAAATAGCTAAATATATTCTCAATTTTGATCATTTTGGAGCTGGTGATTTTCCTTTGGGGGGGGGGGGGGCATAAAACCACTTTGGGGGGCGCCAAACATTTCTGTATGCAGGAAAAACCCTGTGATAGTGATAGTGTCAATTCTTTTTTTAACCTTTTATTTAAAAAAGTTGAAAAATAATTATTATTTCTAAAATAAA
The DNA here is from genome assembly GCA_026929865.2 of Hyperoplus lanceolatus. Classification (NCBI taxonomy): domain Eukaryota; kingdom Metazoa; phylum Chordata; class Actinopteri; order Uranoscopiformes; family Ammodytidae; genus Hyperoplus; species Hyperoplus lanceolatus. The sequence continues at coordinate 29,666,553 of CM049404.1, read as the reverse complement.
TGTATATTTATCATTTCTAAACAACCATTCATCATTGTCCAGCCAAGAGGGGCAACAACAGAAAATAGCTGTTATTCCCAGGTTCCCACAGGGCTTCAAACTTTCCACCGCGTCCCAAATAGAGACAGAGTGCTCTGGTTCTCATGTGAATGGTTCCAGTGGTCGGACTGTTTGGATAATGAGTGAGCAGATCCATAGCTAAGATACTGGGACAGATTTAGACAGACTGGTGTGTGTGTGTGTGTGTGTGTGTGTGTGTGTGTGTGTGCGCGGCAAGGGCATGGGCACAGTCACACTGTTACCCAGATATTCTTGATGTTTACAGCAGTGTTTGTTTACTTCCTCCGAGATTAAAGATAGCTCACGTATGCTAACGGTTATGAGTTATGTAAAAGTTAAAATAAACCCACCTTGTTAAATGTCAGTCACACTCCTGCTGCTGTAAAGTGTGTGTGTGTGTGTGTGTGTGTGTGTGTGTGTGTGTGTGTGTGTGTGTGTGTGTGTGTGTGTGTGTGTGTGTGTGTGTGTGGTGTGTGTGTTTGTGTCACGTCGGTCAAAATCAGTGAATATCTCCTCACGATCCACTACCTGTCCGTTCTGTGCATTGAATTTTTTAATTTTTTTGGTAACTAATTCACAGCCTAGACTCTGTAAACTGGTACGTAAACAAAGGGGGGCCCATTGTAGCTATCAACATCCCCCTTTACAGAGCCTAGGCTGTGTATTTCCACTGGATTGTTTTCCAGCTCACACACAGTGCAGACAGGTAGCAGATCATGAGGAGATATTCACTGATTTTGACCAAAAGTGATTTTGACATCAAGCGTTCTCAAGAATCACTGACTCCACCTTTAAGTCCTAATTATTGTTTTTAGTTGAGCAAGCTACTGTCATTACTGCAGCATGGAATAACACCACTCACTATTCAGCCATGCCAGTGTTTTAGTGGGGCTGGAAAAAAATGTGTTGACAGGGTGGAAACTTCCCTATTTCCCTAAACCCAGGATTGAATGTCTCATTATATTTTTTTTTTTAAATCGTCATTTTAGGAATAAAAAAAAAATGAGTTTGCCATCTATATACAGTAGCTCTGAAATGTTTTGGTAATTAGAGGAAAAAGTCCCACACAGAAAATCTATTTTTGTGGAAAGACTTGAGGCAGTGGTGGATGATGCCATCTTTAGTAACTATATCTGATTGTCTTTAAAGGCCACCGTAGCTTCTGTAAATGATCAGAACAGGTTAGTTAGCATTAGCAAGGGAGCGCTGCAATCTAGAACTTCCACCACTAGATGACACCAAAATACTACATTACACAGTTCACTTTTAACCCCTTGGATAGATGTTGTCCTTGTGTTCAAAACATAAGCTCTGAGTTTGATATTAACCAGAAATGTGTGGAACCTGGGGGTGCTCTTGGTGTAGTGGTTAAAGGCCCCCCCCCCCCCCCCTCCATAGAGGCTCAGTCCTCTTCACAGCAGACCCGGGTTAGAATCCAGCCCGGGTCGTTCTCTGCATGTCAATCCCCTCTCTCCCTCTCTGGCCCATTTCATCTCTGTCTCTCCAAAACTGTCTAATAAAGAAGAAAAATGCCCCAAAAAATCATCTTAAAAAAAAGAAAAATGTGTTGAACCATCATCACTATCATCCTCATCATCAGCATTTGTGATTTTATTTTTCGACCAATGGGCTCTTTCCATTCTATTCCCACACAATGCAGCAGACATTCCAGAACATTCCGGAATGACTGACTGTTCCCGTGGAAATGGAACGCTGAGAAAGATTCCATGGTGTGTCTGTCTGTCTGTCTGTCTGACTGACTGTAGATAGCCAAATATAGAACTGTTTAAAATAGACTCTTTGGTTTGATAAATAACACAAGCAGACACAGTGACAGTTTCAGGTCTCTGTGTTCTGACTTTGACTGTTTATTTTTATCCAGAAAATGTCTAACTCTTTTTATTTATTTTTTTATTTTTTATTTTTTTTCAATTAACTTTATTGAAAATTCTTTAAACATACTGTACGTACATCAGAAGTAATCCATATAGTAGAAAGAAGGAGACAAGCTTATATATATAGAGAGAGAGAGAAGAATAAAAAATAATATAAGGGTCTAATAAATTCTCCCCCAAAAAATGTTGTCCTTAAACCTGCAGTGTGTAGAATTGGGGGTTTTATTTCCTAGCAGATTTTATAGAAAGTAATTATAATATCCATAAGTACATTTGATTTAGTGCATAATAGCTGATTTTTTTTTTCCCCTTAGAAAGGGTCTCAAATATGTTCATATTTCTGCAAGTCTTGGACCAAGGCCTAGTGCCGCCATCTTGAAAGTGTCACAGTTGGAATGTCATCAGGTGCAGTGTTTAAAATTTTGAATTGTTCTTGTCCTTGAAGGCCACTGTAGCTTCTGTTATTATTCAAAAGGGTTGGGGTTACCCAGGGAGTGTTGCATTCTAGAACTCTGTAGAACTTTCTTGATGATGTCATATTACACACTGCACCTTTAAGAGCATTTATTCCCGGCGCTGCATATATTATAGGCATAAATCAATGGGAGATCTTTAAGTGTACATTTCAATTCTGTGACATATCTGACATCATGTTTGTATTGTTTGTGGTTTTCATAGTATTTCCGCTTTCGAAGGACACAGTGTCATGAATAGTTCTGTGCTGTAGTTTCTATCAGCTCAGTTATTCCTAGAATGGCCTCACTGACTGATGAGACACTTCTGAGAATAGTGAGAAATGTCGGGGATTGCATTTTTGGGTGGAATGTTAAAATATAGGACAGAACATCCTGTTAAAGCCTGAAACCTAATGTGCCGCACAAACACACACACACTAGAAGCACACACACACACACACACACACACACTATAAGTCTCCTCAAGCATCTACTCCAATAATTTATTCTGAGAACTGTGTGTGTGTGTGTGTGTGTGTGTGTGTGTGTGTGTGTGTGTGTGTGTGTGTGTGTGTGTGTGTGTGTGTGTGTGTGTGTGTGTGTGTGTGTGTGTGTGTGTGTGTGTGTGTGTGTGTGTGTGTGTGTGTGCGAAGTATATCTATGGGTGGGATTGCAGGGATTTGAACTCATAGTTCAACCATAAAAACAATGACAGATGCTCTGCGTGTGCGTGCCTGTGTGTGTGTGTGTGTGTGTCCGTATTGCTGAGCATGTGTTTTCATTTATGTGTGTTTATGGTCATAGTAGTTTAACTAATCAGTTCTGGTTTGAAGCAGAACATCTTGCTGTTCCTTCTGGGGTGAATGTCTATATATCTAGATCTACGTAATGTAACCTCTTGACCGGTTTTGTGGTCATTTCAGTCAGCTAGATTTTGCTTCTCAATGTAACAAACATGTGAAAAGCACATACAATATATATAATGCATTAAAGGTGCAGTGTGTAATATGACATCATCAAGAAAGTTCTACAAAGTTCTAGAATGCAACGCTCCCTGGGTAACCCCACCCCTTTTGAATAATAACAGAAGCTACAGTGGCCTTCAAGGACAAGAACAATTCTACATTTTAAACAATGCACCTGATGACATTCCAACTATGACACTTTCAAGATGGCGGCACTAGGCCTTGGTCCAAAATATGCAGAAATATGGACATATATGAGACCCTTTCTAAGGGAAAAAAAAATATTCAAAACATTTGTTTCAGCTAGTATGCACTAAATGAAATGTACTTATGGATATTATAATTACTTTCTACAAAATCTGCTAGGAAATAAAACCCAAAATTCTACACACTGCAGCTTTAATAAATAAAAATTATAACACTTTTTTTATTTTAGAATTCTTGCATTTGAAAATGCCATTTTCTTTTCTTTTTTTTTTCATTCAGTAGTCAAGGCGGGGGGCTGGCGTTGCTTAGGCGACCATAAAGCGCTGGGGGAAACACTGAATTCTGACCTGGTTACGCATATGATTGTCTAACTGTAGCCCTGCGTAACTCTACTCTGAGAAGAAAGGGGCGGAAGAGACTTTTGCATAGTGCTGAAAAAGCTGACAGCATCATTATTTTGATGACTTAAAGGTGCAGTGTGTAATATGACATCATCAAGAAAGTTCTACAAAGTTCTAGAATGCAACACTCCCTGGGTAACCCCAACCCTTTTGAATAATAACAGAAGCTACAGTGGCCTTCAAGGACAAGAACAATTCTAAATGTTAAACAATGCACCTGATGACATTCCAACCAACATGGATGCCTCCATAAGACTTGCCTGCTCAATGTACAAAATGTAATATTAATATTTGTAATTCTCCGCTCAGGAGGATAATTCAGATTATTGGCAGAGGTGATTTTACACCAATGAGGAAATATTTATGAATGAGGATATTGATTTTAGCTAATACATTACTTAAAATGTTACACAGTGTCCCTTTAACTAGAAGAAAAAAATCAGTTTGATCAAAGGCAAATGTTTTTGGGACGGACACAGAAAATGTCTCATATATATCCAGTATTAGAAACGTCTGTTGAGTTAGTGTTTTAAAGTCTGTGAGGAGACTGTGAGGAGAGTAATATGCCATGAGATTAGCCATGTGTGTGTGTGACTGTGCCCTATATAAAAAAGTGAGAGAGGACAATTTGAAATTAAGGTGTGTGTGTGTGTGTGTGTGTGTGTGTGTGTGTGAGAAAGAGAGACTGTGGCCGTGTGTGTGCGCACGTATGAGTGTGAAAGTATATGTGAGACTGTAAGTGTGTGTGAGTGTGAAAGAGCAAGTGTGACCGTGTGTGTGTGTGTGTGTGTGTGTGTGTGTGTGTGTGTGTGTATCTCCTATGCTGATGTCAGTATTGTTATGTAACTGCTGCTGTGTGATGTCACTGAGTTTATCTGCTTGGCTCAAACCGACGTCTGTTGTTTTAATCCACAAGGTCGAAAACACGCTGACACGACCTGGCTAACAACCTGACCTTAAGCAGACACACACACACACACACACACACACACACACACACACATCTGACGTTACTCTTATACTTCACATGGTACTTAAGTATTTTTGCTGTTTAATTTCCGGTCGCATTTCGTGTGTCTGTGTAGCATGTGAAAGTTTTCAGAACCTAATCCATGATTTACTGAAACAAGCGTGATATCCTCCATTAATCTCTCCCTCCCTCTCTCTCTCTCTCCCTCCCCCTATCTCTCTCTCTCCCCCCATCTCTCTCTCTATCTCTCTCTCCCTCCTCCCCTATCTCTCTCTCTCTCCCTCTCTCTGTCTCCCCCTATCTCTCTCTCTCTCTCTCTCTCCCTCCCCCTATCTCTCTCTCTCTCTCCCTCTCTCTCCCCCTATCTCTGTCTCCCCCTCTCTCTCTCTCTCTCTCTGTCTCTCCCCCTCTCTCTCTCTCTCTCTCCTCCCCTATCTCTCTCTCTCTCTCCTCCCCTATCTCTCTCTCTCTCTCCTCCCCTATCTCTCTCTGTCTCTCCTCCCCTATCTCTCTCTCTCTCTCCCCCCCTCTCCCTCTCTCTCTCTCTCTCTCTCTCTCTCTCTCTAGGTCTCGTAACCTCTCTGGATCTCCCAAACCTCCCAGACACACCAAGAAGACTCACTTCATCAAAAACATGAAACAGTACGACACCAGAGGCAGCAGGTGGGACACACACACACACACACACACACACACACACACACACACACACACACACACACACACACACACACACACACACACACACACACAATTTTCCTGGGTTGCTATTGTCATTTCATATACAAGGTGGAACTCTTGTTGTCAAAATCACTTTGTCAAAATAAGTGAATATCTCTACTGTCCATAATGTGCACTGGAAAAATCCATTGTTAATACACGTCCTAGGCTCTGTAAACCATAGTGTTGCTAGCCACGGTGGGCCCCTTTGTTTACGTACCAGCTATAGGCACACACACAGTACAGACTGGTAGTGGATCGTGAGGAGATATTCACTGATTTTTACAAAAAGGGATTTAGATTTTTGCTTGTTGATTGTATAGAGCTATAGGGTCATAGTTCTTATTCTTCCATTATGACTCATCCTCTGAAGGAATACTTCACCCATACGGAACCAGCGTTCTATCATAATAAAATCGCTATTATAATATAATGAATGAGGTTTTTCTTCCCTCAGTCTTTCCTCGGCCCAGCTGTCCTGTTAATCCTAACCCTACATTTTTACTAGTGTGATGTCACATTAGTAAAATGTAGGGTTAGACAGTGAGACCATTCTGCCCTTTCTCAGGCTAGGATGAACCGATTTCTAAAATGGTTGCACATTTATACTACATAGGATCTCAGAGTTCAATACGCCTTCATATTCCCACCGCTGAAGTAGGCCTTTAATAACTAACTAACTCATACAAACCCAGGTGACGTGCAGATGTGTGTGTGATATTCATTCCACAGAACGCAGTGAAGGGAACTTTGCTGTTTGTCATATGGAGCCTGGACAGTGTCTGTGAAAAACTTTGAAATCAATTCTTCCTCTATGGTGTTCTATTCTGGTGCTTCCTTTGTATCACTCAGTCCTCCAGGGCCAAAGGAACACACACTACTCATCCTCCGGTAATAATAGACAGAGCGCTGATTGCTTTAGAATAGATCCCCTGGTTTGTAGTTCAGCCAAGTCAACGTGTCATCACTAAAGGACACAAGCTTACTGATGACTGTGTGTTTGTGTGTTTGTGTGTGTGTGTGTGTGTGTGTGTGTGTGTGTGTGTGTGTGTGTGTGTGTGTGTGTGTGTGGTGGTGCGTGCGTGTGTGTCATCACTAAGGGACAGAAGCTCACTGAGAGAAGTCCACGTCAGAGCTGTGCTAGGCTGAGTTCCAATCTGCATACTTTCTGCTATTTAGTACGGTAGAAAAAAGATTTAGGATGTCCCGACTCTTGTGTTCAGATTTAGTATGCTTAAAAATATCCGGCCGAGATTATTAGTGTTGAAAACAGCATCCTATTTGGGCGATTCCTACCCACAATCCATTGCGCGCCGGAAGTGACGTCATTTAAGAAACATCAAGAAACTTGATCGTGTAAAGTCACAACTTGTGAACAAGTGATATATTTCTGACTAAGCTTTTATCCTAAAAGACAAAATTGCAAAATTAGAAATAAAATAATCATAGAAAAACTGCTCGACAGCTTAACCTGTGTGATGAGGAACTTTCCTTTAATTTTCTTGGCCCTTTTCTTCCCCTGATTTCCAAAGGGAATTCTATGTGTGTGACTTGGTTCCCAGTAGGGATTAGACTGGTCTTTTTCTTGGTACTTTAAAAGTCGATCATGGAACAAATCGTGTGTGTGTGTGTGTGTGTGTGTGTGTGTGTGTGTGTACACTGAGTCACGTTTACAGCAGGAGTGTCGTGGTTTCCACTGAACTCCCTGGTGACCTCCTCTTCCTGCTTTTGACTTTCCCATGCGTCATAGTGTGTGTGGGTCTGTGTTTGTGTATGTCTGGCTGTCTGTGTACAGTATATACAGTATTCGTCCGTCTGTCCCTGTGTGTGTGTGTGTGTGTGTCTGCCTGTTTGTGTATACTGTATCTGTCTGTCTGTCCGTGTCTGTCAAAACCAAGTAATAATAATTAATTCACAGCAAACGTCTACATATTTAGCTGTTGTGGGAAACTTTTCGAGAATATTTTTTGGCATTTTCGAGCTTTATTAGACAGTACAGAGTTGAAATGGGGAGAGAGAGAGAGAGAGAGAGGGAGGATGACCTGCAGTAAAGGTCCACGGGTCGGATTTGAACCCGCGACCACTGCAACGAAGGCCGGAGCCAATATGGTACGCGCCCTATCCACTAAGCCACCGGAGCGCCCCGTTTTGGGAAACGTTTAACCCCAGCGCTTTGTTAAATTGCTTTTTCATCTCATTTGGATTATAAATCACAGGAATAGAATTTTTAACGTAGAACAGAATTAGTTAGAAAGATACAGTTAGCTTCTGTTAAACCTGCAGTGTGTAGAATTTTGGGTTTTATTTCCTAGCAGATTTTGTAGAAAGTAATTATAATATCCATAAGTACGTTTAATTTACTGCATAATAGCTGAAAAAAAATGTTTAATTATTTTTTTTCCCCTTAGAAAGGGTCTCATATATGTCCATATTTCTGCATATCTTGGACCAAGGCCTAGTGCCGCCATCTTGAAAGTGTCATAGTTGGAATGTCATCAGGTGCATTGTTTAGAAATTAGAATTGTTCTTGTCCTTGAAGGCCACTGTAGCTTCTGTTATCATTCTAAAGGGTTGGGGTTACCCAGGGAGTGTTGCATTCTAGAACTTTGTAGAACTTTCTTGATGATGTCATATTACACACTGCACCTTTAAAGCTTCCATGTTATTAGAGTTGAATAGTTTAATCCGAGTTCTGTCACTCCTTTGGTAGATGTACTGCGATCTCTGCCAGTTCTCTGATTAACCCTGGAGCTGCTCGGGGTCTTAGTTTTGATTCGGCTAAATTTAAAAAGAGTCGTGATCATTGTGTGTTCTGTCAAACTTTCATTGTGTGTGTGTGTGTGTGCGTGTGTGTGCATGTGTGTGTGTGCGTGTGTGTGTGTGTGTGCGTGTGCGTGTGTGTGTGTGTGTGCGTGTGTGTGTGTGCGTGTGCGTGTGTATTCCTTCAATGATTTTTGACATTTATTTTGAGTTTTTTGTTTGAACCTCTTCATCTATAAAGGTTTTATTGAATCGTTATTTTTAGAACGCCTTCTTGCAGAGTTATACTGACTATTTCCTTGTCATAGAAACCCACCAGGCCAATGCTTTAAGGCCTCTGATAGTTTTATAGTTATTTATTACATGGCACTTTGAGAATCCTATGTAAATCACAGCATTCTACAGGTCTGTTATTTCCAGCTAGCAGACCGCTGTCAAGGGCCGTTGCTAAGGACCTACGTCACAGTTTTGATGGATAGACGTCCACAAACAGGGCTACTACTCGTTCAGAAAACAATGGAATACTTTTTCAACATGACTTTGCATGTATCAGGAGAGCAGGGAACACAGGAGTCATGGTTAATGTCCGACAGGACTCCAGTCAACACGACGTGAGTAGGCTACTTTGGCCGCATATTGACAGTTAGACAGTAACTTCAGGCTGCAGCCCGCAATGTAGGCTAACTGTTCCGCAGTCATTTTCTTCGTGAATTGTGTTATTTATGTTGGGGGATGATGCTTGTTAGCTAGATGGAGCTCTTGTTAAACATATTGGCCGATTACAATTATTATTTGTAGAGTGTGCGAGTCTTGAGTTGTGTTAGCAAAACAGTAGCTCTAGCTAACAGCTGAGCCGGAGCCTCCGGTCAGCTGAAGCAGACAGTCTAGCGGGGCGAGCAGACTATTCCCCAATTTCCCCCGTTACTAGGTCGTATCCTTGGTCGCTCCTATTTACTGGTGTATTAAACAACGTTTTCATTACATAAGAACCTAGTGGGTTTGCAATGACTATTCCAGTTGTTAGACAAGGTCTCAGGGTTGCTAGGGAAACGAGTTGTTTTTTGTTAAACTCTTCTAGGTTGGCCGCAGCTTGACATAGTTACCGTTGCTACTGAGTGAGTTCCGACCGTGTAGCGGACTGTTTTTGGCTGTTAAAACCATAAAAACAACATGTTGCTAAAATGTATTGCTTTATTTTTTGTAGTAGCCATGTAATAAGCGGGATAAAGTATAGCGAACGGGTCACTTGCTAGAAATAAAGACCTTCAAGCTGAACAAGAGCCCTCCGCTGCGCGTCGGGCTCCTGTTCAGCTTGTCGGTCTTTATTTCTAGCAAGTGACCCGTTCGCTATACTTTATCCCTTACATAGACCACCACTTTATTAGGTACACCTGTTCAACGGCTTATAACAACAAAAAGCTAATCAGCCAATCACATGGCAGCAATGTAATGCATTTAGCCGTGGTCAAGACAATGTACTGAAGTCAAACCGAGCATCAGAATGGGGAAGAAAGGGGATTAAAGGGACTTTGAACATGGCATGGTTGATGGTGCACGGCAGGATGGATCCATACTTTCATGTTGTTTACGCCAAATTCTGAATCTGTCATTTAAATGTCGCAACTGAAATCGAGACTCATCAGCCCAGGCATGATTTTTCAATCTTCTATTGTCCAATATAGGGGCAACCGTGGCTCAGGTGGTAGAGCGGGTCGGCCAATGATCCAAGGGTTGGCGGTTCGATCCCCGCTCTGCCACCAGTGTCATGGTTGTTGTGTCCTTGGGCAAGACACTTCACCCACCTTGCCTTGTGTGAATGTGTATGACTGCTGTATGTTTGAGGTGGTGGTCGGAGGGGCCGTAGGCGCTGAATGGCAGCCACGCTTCCGTCAGTCTGCCCCAGGGCAGCTGTGGCTACTATGGTAGTTTACCACCACCGGTATGACTGTGTGTGAATGAATGGAACCTGGAACCCTGTAAAGCGTCTTTGAGTGCCTTGAAAAGCGCTAAATAAATCCAATCCATTATTATTATTATTATTAATATTGGCGATCCTGTGAGAATTGTAGCCTCAGTTTCCTGTTTTTAGCTGACAGGAGTGGCACCCGGTGGGGTCTTTTGTTGCTGTAGCCCATCTGCTTCAAGGTTGGTTGTGTTTTGCGTTCAGAGATGGTATTCTGCATACCCTGGTTGTAACGAGTGGTTATTTGAGTTACTGTTGCCTTTCTATCATCTCAAACCAGTCTGCCCATCCTCCTCTGACCTCTGACTTCAACAAGGCATTTAACGTCCACACTAATGCCGCTCACTGGATATTTTTTCTTTTTCGGAACATTCTCTGTAAACCCTAGAGATGGTTGTGCGTGAAAATCCCAGTAGATCAGCAGTTTCTGAAATACCCTTCTGGCACCCTCAACATTGCCATGTTCAAAGTCGCTTAAACCCCCTTTCTTACCTATTCTGATGCTCGGTATTAACCTCAATAAGTTGTCCTGTCCAGGTCTACATGCCTAAATGCATTGTGTTTCTGTCATGTGATTGGCTGATAAGTTATATGTGTTAAGAAGAAAATGAACCGCTGTACCTAATACAGTGGCCGGTGAGTGTATATGAACAGTGAGTGTATATAAACAGTGATGAGTGTGTTTATGTTTCCACACTTTGGTTGCTGAGCCAAAGATAATGACCGTAAACATTCTCCTCTGAGACACAAACCAGGCGAGCAGAGACAGGGCTTTATACTCCAGAGGATCTGCAATAACACACACAGTCTCACACAGTCACATTCTCACACGCACACACATAGTCACACACACAGTCAGTCACACACAGTCACACACAGTATCAGTAACGCAGTCTCACACACACACACACACACACACACACACACACACACACACACACACACAGTCACATAGAGACACACACACACCACAAACTGTCTCACACAGTCTCACACACACACACACACACACACACAGTCACATAGAGACATACACACACACACACACCACAAACTATCTCACAAACACACAGTCACACACACAAAGTCACACAAACACACAATCTCACAAACACACAGTCTCACACACACACACACACACACACACACACACGCACACGCACACGCACACACACACACTCACACACAGTCACAAACCCACAGTCATAATCTCAAGGACTATCACTTGCAGTCTCACACACAAACAGACATACACGTAAAACGCATGCACAGTCACACGCACACACACACAAAACACACGCATAGTCACAGTCTCACAAACAGACAAACACACACACACACACACACACACCACACACACACACACCCTGTTCCACTGTAACCCCATTGTAACACCCTGTCTCTAAGCAGAGCCGCTGGTGAAGGTTCAGGTGGAGTCAACTATAGAAGTGTCAAGTGTGTTTATGATCTGTTGCCAAAACACATCAAGTCCCCAATGAGAATATGAGCCTGTAAAAAACACAATAACAACTTAAGACACACACACTGTAACACACACACACAGAAATACACACACACACACACTGTAACACACAGACACACTGTAACACACACACACAGAAATACACACACACACACACTCACACACACTGTAACACACAGACACACTGTAACACACAGAGACACACACACAAACATATGACACACACACTGTAACACACACAGACAGAAACACACACACTCACACTGTAACACACAAAAATACACACACACACACACACACACTTCAACTCTCACACACACACACACACACACTAATACAGTCTGCTGCTGTTGTTTTCATGTAGATTCATTTAGCCCTTCAACACATATTTTGTTTGTTTCTTCAGTTATTTCCTTTTTCCGTCAGCATCATATATTTGCGTACGGACTGAAATCATCTTAACACTCACTTGTTTAAAGCTGCAGTGTGTAGAATTTTGGGTTTTATTTCCTAGCAGATTTTGAAGAAAATAATTATAATATCCATAAGTAAGTTTAATTTTGTGCATAATAGCTGATTTTTTTTTTTAATTCTTTTTTTTCCCCTTAGAAAGGGTCTCATATATGTTCATATTTCTCCCTACTTTGGACCAAGGCCTTGTCACGGCCATTTTGGAAGTGTCATAGTTGGAATGTCATCAGGTGCATTGTTTAACATTTAGAATTGTTCTAGTCCTTGAAGGCCACTGTAGCTTCTGTTATTATTCTAAAGGGGTGGGGTTACCCAGGGAGCGGTGCATTCTAGAACTTTGTAGAACTTTCTTGATGATGTCATATTACACACTGCACCTTTAAACCTGCAGTGTGTAGAATGTTGGGTCATATTTCCTAGCAGATTTTGTAGAAAGTAATTATAATATCTATAAGTACATTTAATTTAGTGCATAATAGCTGACAAAAATGTTTTGAATTATTATTTTTTCCCTCAGAAAGGGTCTCATATATGTCCATATTTCTGCATATTTTGGACCAAGGCCTAGTGCCGCCATTTTGAAAGTGTCATAGTTGGAATGTCATCAGATGAATTGTTTAACATTTAGAATTGTTCTGGTCATTGAAGGCCACTGTAGCTTCTGTTATTATTCTAAAGGGGTGGGGTTACCCAGGGAGCGGTGCATTCTAGAACTTTCTTGATGATGTCATATTACACACTGCACCTTTAACAGACTGCTCCTACCGTCAGTTGCTGTTAAAATGAACTATGCTCTATTCTCCATATTCAATTTACCTCAAACAGTAAATTATGCCACCTACAATATTCATACTATATTCATTGTTATATTCACAGTTTACGGCTGACTTGAATGTGCTCCGATAGCTAGCTCACATGACTCACCTTAGCTATCAAACCAATTCATGACTAGAATAATGTTGCTTACACAGTGCCTAAATGTCACCTTTTTTGGTTTGGTTACTTTCTTAATTTTTATTTATCAGTTTTTGAAGAACCACAAACTGACATAGATGTAGTGTATAATGTATATAATAAAAAAAAAATAAAAAAAATAAAGAATTACAATAGATTAATTACAAAAACAGGAAGAATAAATCATTCAAGGAAACAGAAAATAATAATAATAATTTTCTATTTTCTTTGTTTTTATTAACTCCTCAATGTCTAATATCTAATATTGATGTATTTAATAGCCCTGTAAAGCACTTTGAATGGCCTTGTGTCTGAATTGTGCTATAGAATAAACTTCCCTTGCCTTTTGGTTACATGTTGATTTCACAGCTGTACTTCGAAGTTGGTTTTCTGTGTGATATGTTGGATAAAATGTTGAATAAGGTTCAACACTGCTCCACCAGCGATGTAATTATGAAGCCATTTTCGCCCTATACATAGAATCAACATACCTCTCTCACACACGCACACACACACACACACAGAGCTGGACAGATGTTACAACGTAATTAATTCCCACTAATGTGTGTGTGTGTTTTTTTCCTGTTTCAGAATCGTGCTCATCTGTGCAAAGAGATCTCTGTGTGCTGCCTTCTCTATTCTGCCCTACGGAGAGAGTTTCTACCTCAGGTAAGTTACACACACACCTCTCTCTCTCTCTCTCTCTCTCTCTCTCTCACACACACACACACAGGAAGAGAAGAAGATAATGGAAAAGGAGTCAAAGGATTATACAATTTGAGGCAAGTAGCTGAAACTGGGACATCTACTGGAACACAGGACAACCACATAGACGTGTGTGTGTGTGTGTATGTGTGCGTGTGCATGTGCGTGTGTGACTTGACCTTTAACCTGACCGGTGTGTCTTCCTAAAACACTTTGACGTACTGTAGGCAGGTGATGACACTTTGTCACAACATGTCTGTCATATCTGCTAAGCTCGATCACTGTCACGCTCTCACAGCTGTGGTTTTTGGCCCCCAAAATATGAGACTCTGCAAAATATAATGTGAGGTATAGGATATTTAAAATGGCGTAGTCTTTCATTCAAGGGTTAGCCTATAAATCTGTAAGCTGCAAAGTACAATAACCTCGACACTTTAAACATGGTGATGCCAGAGGAAAGGTTCCAGAATTGTTCAGATACAAATGGTTTATCTCTGTGAAACATTACAATGGCCACACTGTGTTTCATTGCATTCTGACAGTTCAATATAGCTCTTTCTGTACCAGTGGAAACGTTTGGTTTGATAGAAATGTAATCAATTCAAGAGCTCTCTAAAATTATTAGAATTCAACCAGTGTTGTTTTTATATTGGGGGGGGGGGGGGGGCAGGGTGTTCTTCTTTTTATCCTAGATGTGTGAATCTTGGGGGCGCTCGTGGTGTATTGGTTAGAATCCCCCCCATAAAGGCTCAGTCCTCTTCACAGCAGACCCGGGTTAGAATCCAGCCCGGGTCGTTCTCTGCATGTCATTCCACTTCTCTGACCCATTTCATCTCTGTCTCTCCAAAACTGTCTAATAAAGCATAAAACGCCCCCTAAAAAAATATCTAAAAAAAAAAAATTCATTCATTGGGTGTTCTTATTTTTGCCTTACATTTTGTGTATCTCTGTGTGTTATGTAAATAAAGTTTTGATTCAGTGATTAACAGCTCCTGTCCCGTGTGTCTCCATAGCGACCCAACGTTGAACCATCCGAGGAGGAGACACTCGTCTGGGAACATCTCCACCAACCTGGAGATGCTGCCGGGACTCGAGGGCTTTCAGCTGGACTCCTACGGCAGGGTGGGTACACACACACACACACACACATACACAGGGTAGACACATACACAGGGTAGACGCACACACACACACACATACACAGGGTATACACACACACACATACACAGGGTAGACACACACACACACACACACACACAGGGTACACACACACACACACACACACACACACACACAGGGTAGACGCACACACACACACACACACATACACAGGGTAGACACACACACATACACACACAGGGTAGACACACACACACATACACAGGGTAGACGCACACACACACACACACATACACAGGGTAGACACACACACACACATACACACACAGGGTAGACACACACACACATACACAGGGTAGACACACACACACACAGGGTAGACACACACACACATACACAGGGTAGACGCACACACACACACACACGCAGGGTAGACGCACGCACACACACACACACACACACACACACACACAGGGTAGACACACACACATACACAGGGTAGACACAAACACACTCACTCACTCACTCTCACACATACATATCCCTTTTTATTCAACGTATTCTAGTATGATTATTTTAGTAATTATGCATAGCTCATATATAAATGAAAATCTCACGTACCTCGAAGTACTTCTTAGGAGTACACACATACCCCAAATTGAGAACAACTGATATTCTCTCTCTCTCGCTCTCTTTCTCTCTGTTCGTACAGAAAGCGCTCTTTTTATGTGCTAAATAATGTAAATAAAGTGTTTTTGTAAAACTCTTCCTCTCTCTCTCTCCCCCCTCTCTCTCTCTCTCCCCCTTCCTCCCTCCCTCTCTCTCCCCCCATCTCTCTCTCTCTCCCCCTATCTCTCTCCCTCTCTCTCTCTCCCTCCCTCCCTCTCTCTCCCTTCCTTCCTCTCTCTCCCTCCCTCTCTCTCCCTCTCTCTCCCTTCCTTCCTCTCTCTCCCCCCCCCCCCCCCCTCTCTCTCTCTCTCTGTCTCAGTCGGTGTCGTACGCCCAGTTCCTGTACTCCACTAACGCTCTGGTGAGACACAAACCCTCGTCGGCCTGCGACCTGACGCTGCAGCTCCCCGTGTCGCGCAGCACACACAGCATGCCCGGCCGCAGCTACACACCAAGCAGACTGAACAGTGCTGTGGGGCTGGACCTGGGTAACACACACACATACATGAACACATACATGCACGCACACACACACACAAACAACATGCACAAACAGAAACACATACACACACACACAACATGCACTCACTCACTCACTCACTCTCTCACACACAGCTGTGTGGTGTTAATGAAAGGTTCCGGATTAGAGAGAGGTTTAGAGGCTAATACAGGGCTGCGTGTGTTTATAGACACACACACACACGAACGTCACTCGAGCATAGCTGCAACTCTCTCTCTCTCTCTCTCATCGCTTCTTTCCAAATGTTTAAAGGTGCAAGTCAGAGATTCTGGAGAACGCTTATGATCAAAATCACTGTTGGTCAAAAGTATATAGTTGTTGCCAGCAGGAGTCGTCACATTAGGTATACACCTTCAGTGGGTTGTTTTAGATATTGTATTGAGATGGATGAGTGTCAGAATTAAAGAATTGGATTTAGGCATTTAGTTGTGATTGTTGAGATTATGGTAAGAGGCTAGGGAATGCATTATGTCAACGAGGGTCCTCTTAAAGATTAAAATACAAGCGTGTGTGTGTGTCTGTGAGAGAGAGAGAGGTACAACACATCTGAAACTGTGCACATGTGCGTTGGTGTGTGTACTAATAGCAGGCTTATATTCTCAGTCTTCCTGTGACGCATTTCTTCACTATTTTAGAGTTATAGAGATATATGTGTGAATATGTCGAAGGAGAAAATTGTGTGTCCGAAAGAATAATAAATAAATAAATAAAATAAATACATTTTAGACATCTCACGATTTACACATTATACGTTATTTGGAGAATAGTCCCAGAAATGTATGGAGCTGGTCTCTCTAAAAGGATTTATATCGCTTCTTAATAACTCAGAAGCAGGCACTTACATGCTTTGTAAAGTAAGTTCAGTGTTTTAATTTGTTTTTCTGTAAATGTGTGCCTGTGCTGCTGCCTGTCTTGACCAGGACATTGTTTTTTTTTTATCTCAATGAGACTTTTTCCTGGTTAATTTAAGCTTAAAAGAAATATTCAGCCCATCGTTTGCTTCAGTGCAGAGTTATGTAACTATGTGACGACAGTGACGTCGGAACTTTATGACACACACCCATGCGTCAGTGTGAACAGCTGTTGGTTGGTAAATGTCTACAGTGTGAGCGAGCTGACCGTTTAGTTTAATGTCTTTAATGTGTGAAATACATTCAAACAACATGTGATTAGACAGAGACAGATGGTGTTGTTTGAAGTGGAGCCACGCTAGCTGTTTGCATTTCAGTTTTTATGCTAAGCTAACTAAACACATCACTGAAATGACTGGTCTTCGTATGTGGCTCTAAGGGAGACATTTCTGCATTTTCCTTTAGAAGATCCTTTTGTATGGTGGCCCTTAAAGTGATAGTGACGTATTTTTCCTTTGTCAGTGTGTTACCTTATGGAGATGGTGATCAGTCACACACACACACACACACACACACACACACACACACACACACACACACACACACACACACACACACACACACACACACAGAGTTCTTTTTACGTAGTTAGTGTGTTACTTTATGCAGATGGTGATCAGTGCAGTCACTATAAGGAGTTTGGGGGAGACTAGGCCAGTAATAAAACATATCTTTCACCACATATATAAATGTAAACCCTATATATATCCATTGAATTGCACACTAAATGTATGATTGTGTGTGTGTGTGTGTGTGTGTGTGTGTGTGTGTGTGTGTGTGTGTGTGTGTGTGTGTGTGTGTGTGTGTGTGTGTGTGTGTGTGTGTGTGTGTGTGTGTCCAGGTCTAGAAGATGTGACAGATTACGACCCTAACATCCTCAGTGACCCCCAGTGGCCGTGTGGGAAACACAAGCGGGTGTTGATCTTTGCCTCTTACATGGTGAGAACACACACACACACACACACACACACACACACACACACACACACACACACACACACACAACTCACTCACTCACTCTTTCACTCACTCACTCACACACACTCTCTCACTCACTCACACACACACTCTCTCACTCACACACACAACACACTCTCACACACACTCACCCAGTCATAATGAGGAACAACTATTCTTATCCTTATTGTTATTATATTGTTGTGTCAAAATTGAACAACTACAAATGTTTGAGCCTAAGAGCAAAATGTAAAACGTGAGTAGAGACAGGCAGAGAGGTACGGTATAGAGGAGGGGGGATTATAGAGAACTGAATATGAAGAGGCACTCACACACACAGCTCTTTCACGTCTACATAATTATCCCATATGAGGCAGCTTAGGTTTATCCCTATCTCTCCTCACACACACACACACACACACTCC
Organism: Hyperoplus lanceolatus; assembly: GCA_026929865.2. Lineage (NCBI taxonomy): Eukaryota > Metazoa > Chordata > Actinopteri > Uranoscopiformes > Ammodytidae > Hyperoplus > Hyperoplus lanceolatus. Next base: position 29,647,943 of record CM049404.1, on the reverse strand, counting down.
ATCAAAGAAGATATTATTGCTAAGGTGAGCTGCCTTGTCCCTGATCTCACAGTGTGTGTGAGCGCGTGCGCGTGTGGTTTTTGCATTGCACACTGTAGTCTCAACTCTTTGACCTCTGCTCCTTTTCTCTTGTTCTTTTCCTCCATTTTCTTTCTCTCCTTCTATATTCTCTCCATCTCATCGCCCAGACGACGGTGATAGAATACGTCAAACCGTCGGATCTGAAGAAAGACATGAACGAGACGTTTAAGGAGAAGTTTCCTCACGTCAAACTCACGCTCAGCAAAATACGAAGGTAAAGTATTTATTTTTTATTTATTAAAAATGTTCTTGTCCTTGAAGGCCACTGTAGCTTCTGTTATTATTCTAAAGGGTTGGGGTTACCCAGGGAGCGTTGCATTCTAGAACTTTGTAGAACTTTCTTGATGATGTCATATTACACACTGCCCCTTTAACCTTTATTTATACTGGAGGTATCATTGCAATGATGTCGAGAAACAAAAACAACAATACAGACACAATATACAATGAACCTCCTACGAATAACTTTATAATGTTCATGAAACAGTCTCATTGTTCCTCTGATGATCATAAATTACATGTAACAGCAAATGAGACCATCAGTTCAAAGAACGCTATTTTTATGCAGTTATTATTAATGCCTTTGTCATGGGTCTGTATCCCTGACAACTCAGGCGAAACGATTTAGAGTTGGTTTTGCAGATGGGAAAAGCCTGAGTTTATGAACGCTACTAAATCAAAGTTTACTTTGCCTCACAAGGTCATATTAGATTACAAATCGTAAAATTACCATTATTAATCTGACATAGTCACGTATAAATACATTAGCTCATCGCATGTCATCCCCCCCCCCTCTCTCTCTCTCTCTCTCTCCCCATTTCCACTCTGCACTCTCTGCTCTTCAACTGTCTGATAAAGGTTAAAACACCTAAACAATATTTTAAAACCTGCCTGACTGTGTCTGTCTGTGTGTCTGTCTGTGTCTGTATGTGTGACTGTCTCTGTCTGTGTCTCTCTCTGTCTGTCTGTCTGTCTGTCTGTCTGTCTGTCTGTCTGTCTGTCTGTCTGTCTGTGTGTCTGTGTCTCAGTCTAAAGAGGGAGATGAGAACCGTGGGAGAGGATTACGACATGCAGCCTGTCACCATCGCCATGGCGTTCGTCTACTTTGAGAAGCTGGTGCTGCAGGGCCGACTCAACAAGCAGAACAGGTACTTTAAAGCTACAGTGCGTCATCCTGGTCCTACTAGACCGTCGTGCTTCATTTCATTTGTATAGAAGGTCTGGAATCGCTCAATTGACAAATGTTAACTCACTTAAAGGCGGGTGTCTGTTGAAGTTTAAAACAATTGGATCTGCCCAGTGCCACTCTGGATCTGCCAACCAATCGCATAACGTTTGGTTGTGACGTATGTCATGCGCTGGCTTCTGAGCCACTCCCTCTGTTCACTGATTGGACCGGCAGAAATCTGTCCGGAGAAAACCTAAGAATATACTGCACACCCAGACTGACTACTGAAGATAAATTAAAATTGAGCTGAAGTATGTAGGCGGGCGGTGCCAGGCTAATATTGTGTAACTTTTTCATACAGTATAAATGAATGTCGGTTACATTCAAGCTATTGCTAAACGAGTTCACACAAAGTTGTCACACCAAGGCCGTGTCTGAACTGCCATACTAGCGTCCTACATCCTACATACTCACCATCTATATACTGCATACTCTCTACTCAAAGATCGATTGTGTATGCGAGCTGCGTCTAAAACGTTCTCAGTTGAAGTATACTCAAGCAATGAAGAATTTCTTCTTCTTCTTATAAGATTCAGGCAGTTTAGACACTGTTAAGCTTATAACCGCCCTCTACAGGTTAGATATTGAACTAGATTTTTACAGTCCTGTGTTCATCATCTGTGTTTTAGACCTCTTGTTTTATAATAATGATGTTTTGAGGCGGAGGATCCCTCCGACGCTCTCTGTCCGGCTCATCACAGCACTCAGCTGTCTGTGAGTTGAGCTGGAGAGCATGTGTGTGGAACAGCGATCTGTTCTGATCTCTCTCCACTATCAGACTCACAACACTCATTTCACTTAGTGACTCTAATGTTGTTAGGTATTTATCTTCATCTCTTATCTATTGTAAGAGTTTATGAATGACTGCACGTACAGTTGTCAGATCGCGGAACCCCAAACAATGTTGTTGCCTAGCAACTTGCTCGAAAATATTTCATTTTCCGGGGCGGGTAGAATTGACCCAATGCATTGTGGGGCGGTTGAGTAGGAAAAGTATACGATCGATTCATACCCAAAATCTTCCCGGAAGTTAGTACTCATCCGGGAATTTCTCACATACCCAAACTCGCATACCCAACCGTCACATACTCAAATTGAAGTCAAAATGAGTATGAGTAGGACGTTAGTATGGCAGTTCAGACACGGCCCAACACTGCAGTCCAGTCTCAGGAGTGAAATCTGACTGGAATGGTGATTTTCCACGCGGTGTGTGGTGTAGGAGTGGCTCCCCCATGTGTTTGTTTTGAGTTATTGTCATAAATGCAGCAACAAACCTTAACTCTGTCCTAATACCGTTTATTTAAAGTGTCCCATAAACCACATTGTACATAACACAACAGTCTGTAAATGTCCACGACTAATAATCTTTAAAAGTTTTTTGTTAAGTTTTAAGTTCAAAAAGACTGACTAAGTCATTTGTAGTAGTAGTAACTTGTAGTTGTTTTACAAAAGCTATAATTATGGAAGATGTTATTAAATGACGATGAAAATCAAAAGGTATAAGTGCTTTTGAGAGTGGAAAATTGTGCCCTTGCAGTGAATTTGGGCCACTCTGTAATTTAGGAGCGGGGGGGGGGGCACCCAGTGTTGTGAAAAGCCAGGAATGATTTTGGTGCTAATGTGACTATGTTAATTCTGTAGAAAGCCGTTCGATCACTTCTACTGTTGTTGTTAATTTTACAGGAAGTTGGTGTCGGCAGCCTGCATCCTATTGGCTGCCAAGATCAGCAGTGACCTCAAGAAGCAAGAGGTCAAACACCTCATTGATGTAAGTCACACACACACACACACACACACACACTCTCACTCACACGTCTAATCCGCTTGTCGGATCATGTTGCTCTTGCTCAGGTGTTTTTGAAGGAGCCGGAAACGCTTTCTGTCCTTCTCAGTTAACTCTCCTCTCTCTCACACACACACACACACACACACAGAAGAGATCAAACCATCAGACAATTTCGGCTTATAACCTATAAAATGTCAGCACAGAAATGTTTCAGGTGTTTGTTTTGATAACGTTTTACTCATGAGGTATTTCTTATTAGTAGAAAATATGTCATTATGTTTGTAATATAAGTAAATAAACATTGTGTATTTTAACAGTAACTTACCGACTTTATATTTGCTCAGGTGTTTGTAAAGCAGGAAACACTTTCTGTCTCAGCTAACTCTCCTCTTACTCGCAGTAGAGACATTAGACAACTTCATACCAGATTAAACGTTAGCACGGAAATGTTTAAGGTAATTTAGAGACAGTGTATCCATATCATACTTATATTTCATGGAACGCTGAGTACTTTTTTTTTTAATCTTGTTTGAGCAGATTGTGCTATTTAATCTTGTAGATTGTTTTGTGATCGGAGGCCACAATGTAATCATATCGCTTTAAAATGAATCCACCCTATAAATAGTAATAAAAGTTAACTTACCTATTGGATCACTAAGTCTTTCTTGTCTTTTGGTTTTATTCCTGCAGAAGCTTGAAGAGCGTTTCAGGATCGGGCGGAAGGAGCTGATCACCTTTGAGTTCACCATCCTGGTTGCCCTGGAGATGGCGCTCTACCTGCCCGACAGCAAAGTCATGCCTCACTACAGACGGCTACAGCAGCAGGCGCCGTTATAACACACACACACACACACAGACTGAGAGACACACACAGACACACACACACACACAGACTGAGAGACACACACACACACACAGACTGAGAGACACACACAGACACACACACACACAGACTGAGAGACACACACACACACACACACACACACAGACTGAGAGACACACATACACACACACACACAGAGACTGAGACACACACACACACACACACACACACACACAGACAGACTGAGAGACACACACACACACACACAGACTGAGAGAAACACACACACACACACACATTTCCCTTACTGTGGGGAATCTAAGCACCTTCTAGCTCCACCTGCTTTTCCCATCAACACAAACCAGTTCCCGGCCCCGGTGCTTGTATTGGTTTAACTTGGGAACCTATTACGAACCATTTAGCTTTTTTTTTTTAAGATTTTTTTTTTTTGGCATTTTCACTTTATTAGACAGTTTTGTAGAGACAGAGATGAAATGGGTCAGAGAAGGGGGTTGACATGCAGAGAACGACCCGGGCTGGATTCTAACCCGGGTCTGCTGTGAAGAGGACTGAGACTCTATGGGTTTTGTCAAAGGGGAAAACTGTGACCGACAGATCTGTGCTGTGATGCCTGGCTCAAAGGCACTATTCCTATGCTCATGACACAGACACCAAAGTTCCTCCACACTTTGATTTTAGCACAATACACACAGCACACAGGGTAGATATACACACATACACGCATGCACACACACACACACACACACACAGATAGAGACACACCACAGCAATACAGAGAGCAACATCTTCGCCTTCTCTCTCATCCTTTAAACACCAAAGAGACAAAACACTGTGAACGAGACCACGACAGATACTGAAGCTCAAAGTCATCACAACAACCCTCCAAAATCATGTTTAGTTTTTTTCTTTTAAGATTATTTTTTGGGCATTTTCAAGCTTTATTAGTACAGAGTTGAAATGGGGAGACAGAGACAGAGAGAGAGAGAGAGAGAGAGGGAGAGGGGGGATGACCTGCAGTAAAGGTCCACGGGTCGGATTTGAACCTGCGACCACTGCTACGAAGGCCGGAGCCGATATGGTACACGCTCTATCCACTACACCACCGGAGCGCGCCAACATTCTTTTTTTTAACCAAAAGAAATTATGTTTTCTGGCCGTCACTGTTGTCAGTTTCCTCTCTTCATCAGATTTGGAATTCACGGTCTCCGTAGCAACCGTGGGCCAAAGTCGCTGAAACTAATAATGAAGAAATTTGACAAAACGTGTTAAAAAATTACAAATTTTTTAGTTTTGAGCATTCGACAATCATGATAAACTTGTTTTTTTTTTTCAAGCATCCTGAATTATATTTTCATATTTTTAAACTTAAATAGTGAAATTCAATTTGAGGCGTTAAATTCAGGCTTGTACGATTCATTTTTGGCAGCACTTCCTTCCGTATCTGGTGATCTTATAGTCAGATTCCTATTTGGACATTTTGTCAAGAAGTCAACCCTTCCCCACGTCCTCTCCTGTTGTCAAATCTTTTGTTACTCTGTTAACTTACAGCTTGCTGCTCCTAAATTATCACTTATTAATCCAATATCTATTTATTTTACGACCTTTTCAATCCCCCTTACTGATTTCGCTGCTCTGAATTGACTTTAATCGACATCAATCGTCCCGTTTTACATTAAAACACGCGTTGTTTCAGTCTGTGGCCGTCAGAAGCGACACTGAAGGAGTTTAGATGTTTAAGTGCCTTTCCCTGAGAACACTATCTCATCCTCTCCTTTGCATTTCTAGCCTCTGTCTCGCTTTCATGATGACTGACAGATCAGCAGACTGTCTCTCACACTGTCGCACACAGAAAAGCTTTGCCATTTTCTCCTCTCTCTGTTGAGTGAGTGAGTGAGTGAGTAAGTGAGTGAGTGCAGAATTGTTTGAGTGAGCGCGAATTCTACCCCTATTTAACTCTTGCAGACGATTCACTGAAGAAAGAAATTGTTGTAAACAGATTCCCTGGTTCCGCCATTGTCTTTTTGAAGCGGGTGTATTATTTTGAAAGGGTGTTATGTCACAACTTGAATACTGGATAATACTGTCATGTCCCCTTTAAGCAAGACAATGCACAACAGACTAATCAATAATAAAAAAAAAAAAAGAGTTAGTTGCAGATCAAGTCAATCGTTATTATTTGAATTTTTAAGCCATGATTTTATGGTTTTTATTTTAGGGTCAAAAAGATGAGCACATAATAGGTGTTGCCCTGATGTTTTTTTTTTTTTTTTTTTTTTTAAGCATCAGAGCAAGTTTTCTTTTAAGGGTTCTGGAGAATCGTCCCGTTACCAACATTGAATCCTCCTACTACGGACTTCAAAGACATTATTTGTGCTTCTTGGATGAGACTCACTATAGCAACGGACTTCCTCTTCCTCTCTCAGCACTGTGATAGAAACGTTATGCTCATGAACCTTTTGAAAAACCATTTCACACAAAGTTATTTTTATTTTGTTTTCACTGTTTCATAAAGGGACAAATATATGTAACCAAGCGGACGCCTCTGACAGGAAGATCGAGACAGTTTTTTCCTCCATAGTGGAACATTTTATCTGATAAAGTCGCCCTGCGTTCCAATCCCCATACTTTCTACTATTTAGTATGGTAGAAAAAAAGATTTAGCATGTCCAAATTCTTGTGGCCAGATTTAGTATGGTTAGAAATATCCGGATGTCTACTAAATCCGGTTGAGATTTTTAGTGTTGAAATCAGCATGCTATTTGGGCGATTCTGACCCACAATCCACTGCACACCGGAAGTGACGTCACATTGACGGAGCCTCCGTTTGAAAACAACCAGCGATGCGATGGATATAAAAGCAAGGGGCAAGATCAAGGCGCAATGTTATGATGAAATAAATAAATCAAAGTATGCCCCAATTGTAGCATACTGCATCCTAACTAGATTATTTGTATGATCAGATGTAGTATGTAGAATGGACAAAAGAAATAGTATGAGACTTGGAACGCAGGGAGAGTGTTTTATTCTAAAACTGGTCACCATGTTAACCAGCGGCCATGTTGGAGGAAAGCTGCTCGGACCTGAAAGGGGCCTCTGTTGTTTTTGCACTTTTTTTCTTCACAATCCTAAATCTTTATTTTATCACTAAGTAACGACGGTAATAATAATAATAATAATTATAATAATAATATTTTTCTACAATAAATGTCTAATGTCTGTGTGTTCTTCTATATTGAAAACTGACCGTGTCACTGATTTTTTTTTTTTTTTTGCTAAAAAATCTTCCAGATGAAGAATCAGGTTTAAAAAAATGTAAAGGAATTGTTCAACATTTTTAATTTTGTTAATTTTCAGCTTGTTTTCTCAGTCACGGATTCAAAACAAAGCGACAGAAACCATCACTGTAACTGTTTGTGCATTTCTGATGAAGACATGGGCAAATGTCGCTCATCGCTAGTTAGCTTAGCTCAGATACTGTTAGTCAATGGGAGTGTTAGCCTTCCTCTGCTGACAGTCAGAACATAAACTTTACAACATCACTCCATGCTCCTGTGGGCGTCTTGGGATTTGTTTATTTACCAGGTTAATTTGCTCTCTATATTGTTACACTTTATGTCATATTAGAATCAAATACATACTTGAAGAAGTGCTTGTCAGTAGGTCAACAGTTGGTTTTTGATTCTAAAATTACACAAAGTGCAAAAAAAAAACTGAATAGGTCACAAGTGGTAAATAGTCAAGCACACAGGACCATTTAGTGAAGTTTTTCTTCTGACTGTCGGCAAAGCCAGGCTAACACTCCCATTGACTACCAGTATTTGAGCTAAGCTAACTAGCGATGAGCGACCTTTGCCCATTCCTTCCTTAAAAATTCACACACAGTTAAATGAACGGTTTCTGTGGCCTTGTATTTAACCCGTTCCTGAGGCAACAAGCTAAAAATAAATAGCTATTCCTTTAAAGATTCTGAACCTGCTAATAATGCAGCAAAGCACCGGAATATCAGTATTTATTTGAAAGAAAATGTTCAGAATTTAAAATCTGGTTCTTCATTTTGTTTCACATCCATGTTCTTCCACTGATGTTATTTTCTCGGTTGTAGTATTTTGGAGACTATATATTATATTGTATATACAACCCTGGAAAAAAAATTAAGAGACCACTCTGCATTTTTTCTTAAATCTTCATCTCTACATAACTTATAGAAAATGCTCTTAATTAATGAATTTGGCAGAAATGTTGTCAGTAGTTTATATTATAAAACCAAAATGTTCATTCTACTCAAACATATGGATAGAAATAGCCAAATGAGAGACACTGAACATTTGGAGTGGTCTCTTAAATGTTTCCAGAGCTGTATAGTATATATTCCAATAAACAGCGACGCTTCCTTCATTTTTAAGTTGATGAAATGTAAAAGTAAATATAAGACTCTTAACCAGAGCGCACACGGCACACGATCGTCCGAAGTCGTGGTCTCTACATTAGAGATTTGTGATGTTGACTCTATGCAGCTTTTCACCCTCCTCCTTGTGTTAACCTGTGATGTGCCACCGCCTTCACTTCACCCTCAAACCTGTTGTGTTTATTTTGTGTTTTGTATCGAACAATTATTATTATTATTTTATTTTATTCTTTTCTGTGCACTGTGTCGGGATGTAAAGGGAAATATATACGTGTTTGTCGTACTGTTTCGTATTGTTTATACATGTTATGTTAAATTAATTATTTTTTTTTTATCGTGTTTTTGTGCTTTGCATCGAGGCATCACAGGGAGTTAAAGGTGGAGTTAGCAATTCTGTAGAATGCTGGTTGTCGAAATCACTTTGTCATAATCGGTGAATATCTCCTCATGACAAAAAATTCAATGTTAATACACCACCTAGCCTCAGTAAACGGCTGTGTAAACAAAGGCTATACAAACAAACAAGGCCCATAATAGCTAGCAGGTTTTCAGAGCACACACACAGTACGGACAGGTAGCAAATCATGAGGAGATATTCACTGATTTTGACGAAAAGTGATTTTGACAACAAGCGTTCTCCAGAATCACTGACTCCACCTTTAAAATCGGTGGAAATATAATTTATGTTGTTTTGGGTTTTTGGCTGTCGTTGCCTTTGTGTCCACAGCACATGTAGAGAAACACACCGAAAACAAAAAGCACTTGTGAAAAGAATTGTTGATATTTTTTTGTATACCCTTAAGTTTACGAACTCGCTGGAGAGATTGTGAACGATCTAAACGGAACAGTGTGATGTCACACGCAAAATCAGAGGATGTGATTGGCTGAAAATATTTATTGGAATGTTTTGTAAAAGGTAAAGACCATATACTGTTTAAACTGCCAACGTTTCAACTCATGTCAAGTTTATTTTCATTAAAAATATTTAAATCACTGGTTCTCTTCTCTGTCATTCTTTCATCAACTTTTTCTCTCTCACGGTGGACCGATGGAGCTCAAACTTTTTTTAAATTAATTTATAGTGGTCCCCAGACAAATGTGCAACATCACAACTCTATTCCTGAGATCCTCTGAGATTGTCTTTCCTCTTGGCATGTCTGACCTGAATGGGTTTACTTTGATGGGCCTAAACTGACCTGGTTTTATCTCTGTTTTATCTAGTGACGCCCAATTTCTTCCCTGAAGATCTCTCATTATATTGGTCCATTTCATCACTCGATTTGGCCCACCTGATTGTGTTTACCTGCTCGATTTAAGCAATGCAGCTCAGGGTTCACAAACTTTTACACATTCAAAATTCACATTCAGACAGCTGATATTTCATATAAAAAATACTGGTATTGATAAAAATTAATTAATAATGGTTGAACTCAATAAAATTCCAAACAGCTTAAGGGGTTCACATACTTTCAGGCAGCACTGTAGACCTGGCCGCATTAGAAAGCTTAAACTGTTGATGTTTGCTGCTGTCCGACCTCCTCATACACTATGTCGACCTGCAGGAAGAGAAGAGCAGTTTGGTTTTTATGAAAATTATTTGGTGTCCCAAACGGTTTCATCCCTTTGGCCCCACAGCCCGATGGTCCAGAAATGTGCGATTAGGTTCAGGCATCACAACTGGGTGGTTAGGTGTACTTTACACACACACACACACACACACACACACACACACACACACACACACACACACACACACACACACACACACACACACACACACACACACACAGGTTTAGGGGAAGGGGACAGGGAGAGGTTAGAATAGGAATGAGACCGACACACAGACAGACAGACAGACAGACTATTCTCTGTTATATAGTTAGATTATTTAGAAATGTAGGACCATCGGGCTGTGGGAACACAGACTCACTCCCTCACAATCACTACTGATGCTGAGATGTTACTGAGACACACTCACCCCCGGGACGTTCACACGAGGTTCTGAAAAACATGCAGTTTAGAAGATTAGGGCCACAGACACATACACACACTTTAAGGCCAAAAGTTCTGTTATTGTTGATTCTAGCGCCCCCTTTGGACCAAAGCAGTAGTGTTTTTACGGGCCCAGTGCCTGCTGTCCTAAAGATCCTTGCTAGCGTGTGCCGGCGATGTGTGCATTTGTTTAGGAAGCGAGTGAAAGATAGACAGCAGGATGCATGGCCATGAGGTAATGTACTTTGTGTGACTGTCAGATTAATAATGGTAATATGACCACAGTGAAGCAAAGTAATCTTTGATAGTGTGTGTGTTTCCTGAAGCTTCACCTTCAGCTGCCCTGTTCCTCTTCCTGAAGAATATCAGCAAAGCCACCGCTGATGACAAGATGATCAAGGCGACCAGAGTCAGACGCACATACAGCGGCAAACCTGTGTTTGTTTGAAAAATATATATATAGTATATATCAGTTTTGGTAATCTTTCACATCTATTACAGGTGGCAGTAACATTACTCTATAGTTTGATTAAATGAAGTAGGAGACAGAAGTTATAAACAGTTAAAATACCTTTGAATTATGTAAATGTACCTGGAGCTGTAGCTGGTGGCGGTTGATCCTGCTTGGCATCAGAGGAGGTTGATGGAGGTGTGGAGCTGGAACTCTGTGGTGTCTTTGTTGGTGTGGAGGCTGGTGGTAAAGATGTAGGAAGAGGTCGGGGAGTCCAGTTTGGTTTTGGTTTGACTGGAGCTGAGAAACATGATCAGTGGGTAACAGTCGATGGATTGATGTGTCAATATCATATCGATATTCAAATCAACTTTAGTGTGTACATTCGCGTGACAGTTTATCAGATATTTCACACATGATCTGTTGGTTTTTAAGAAGAATTAGGCTAAAAACATTTTGACCTATTTGTGAACAAACTCACCGTTTTCAACTTTGATCTCAAAGTCCTGGTATGAATCTGGAGCCCACTGTCTGTCTAATGCACACCGGTACCGTCCCACGTCAGACTTAGTCAGGTCAGTGATGCTCACCCACAGAATATCAGAAGCTGTTATACCATTACTTTCATATTCAATGCTGTATCTGCCATGTTGAGCTTTGTTTTTGTCTGTTTCAATGAGAATGCCGTTTCCTTCACATTTGCCTTTACAGAAGAGCCTCCTTTCTCCAGAGAGAGTAAAGGGACATGCAACTGTGATGTTTCCTCCTTGAGTCCCTTTATGGATGGTGATGTTGTCAAAGAATAATCCAGCATTTCCATCTCCGAGTGCTGTTGAACAGATGAACAATCAATGGTAAGTCTTTGTGTAAGATACTGCAGTATGATCTGTTTCACATTAACACAGAGTCATACTAAAAAACTGTCCAGTTCAACCACGCTGTGACTTGATGGGTAAATTGCTACAGTGACATGTTACTCTAACTCTCCCCAGTGAAACGAAACTTATTCTGGGTTAACTGGTCTAGAAAAATACATTTTGACAGGGCGCTCCGGTGGCGTAGTGGATTGAGCGTGTACCATATTGGCTCTGGCCTTCGTTGCTGTGGTCGCGGGTTCAAGTCCGACTTGTTGACCTTAACTGCAGGTCATCCCCCCTCTCTCTCTCTGTCTCCCCATTTCAACTCTGTACTATCTAATAAAGCTTGTCATTACATCATTTCCTTTAAGGAACTACAAACTACTGTGAAGTGAGTCCCAGCAGAGCTTCATGTTTAACCACAGAAGCCGACATGTGGAACAAACTGGGGTGAGATGTGGTGAAAGAAAAGACAAGTTCGGCCACGATAAACTGAGACACTGTTTCCCAGCAACTAAAGTCTCCGTGAACCTGTTCTAAAACTGTACATATAAATATACTGTAGAATTTCAAAGTTGTGTGACTTAATAAGCTTTTAACAATAGCTGTTTGAAAAATGCTGTTTATACTGTCTGGACCGTTTGAGTGAGTAAGTTACATAGTTATAAGGATTTTGTTGATTTGGTTTTACAGGCGCTTTAAAAGGTAAAAAGTGACTTAATTAGACAATATATCGATAGAAATATAAAATTGAGAGAAGGCTACTCACTGAGGACGAAGAAAAAGATCAAAGTGTGTCCGACGTTCATGTTTCAGGCTCTGGTGGTTTCACGCTGACTCTTTCTCAGTAACTGACAAACCAGGAACATGTCACTTCCCTTTATAATGTGGTCCCTCCTTCCAACACCACACACTTAACTCTCCTCCCCTGTGTGTGTGTGTGTGTGTGTGTGTGTGTGTGTGTGCGTGTGTGTCTGTGTGCGTAAAATAAAAACAAACTGATTCCTGCAGAAATGTTAGCCTAACACTACCCTTACTACTAGGTGTATGTGGCCATTTCATTACCTGCTTAGTGTTTGGATGATTTCACATTATTGACTGAATTGATACAAATATGTTGTGGTCAAAATCTAAGCTGTGCTGCAAAATAAAATTGAAGGCCAAGTATCTATAAAGCCTCTGCAAACCCTAAAACTAAAAAATCCTTCTATGTAATTTGTGGAGTTAGTTTCATGATAGTAAAGCTTCTTAAAAGAGTTAAAGGCATATTTATCAATCCACATTAAAGATATTGTCATTTAAGTTTGATAAACTTTACGGAAATTGGGTTTAGATGAGGCTATGGACCATGCTCTGGATCTTATGACACAATAAGTATTTTGAACCAATGTGTAAACTTATTCCTATAAGTCTATCTCTCAGTGGTGTTAGGTCAATAGCTGTCTTAATTTGGTGCCTAGCTAAAGCCTTTATGCACTTACTTGGTTTGTTGAAGTTGATTGTAGTATGTCCGGTAGATTGTTTGTGAGTGGCTCTAAGCTCTAACATGCACCAAAATAAATAGAAAAGTTCAAATAAACTTAATTTACGCTAATATGACTTTGAACGTTTGTTGTGATATCAAAAAGTAGCGTTCTATACTCTGTCAGTATCAAAGTGTGTCGGGAGCAGTAAAAGACTGTGTGCTTTCTCAGCATTCACTGTTTGTTTGCGCACCTGCAGACTCTTACTGACAAGGCTTTGCGTCACTACCACTGGTCAACACCAGATGGAGGCATTTCTCATCCATTTAAACTCGACTAGTTGAGAACAACGTCTTCTCTGTGTGTGTGTGTGTGTGTGTGTGTGTGTGTGTGTGTGTGTGTGTGTGTGTGTGTGTGTGTGTGTGTGTGTGTGTGTGTGTGTGTGTGTGTGTGTGTGTGTGTGTGTGTGTGTGTGTGTGTGTGTGTGTGTGTGTGTGTGTGTGTGTCACTTAAAGTAGCTATGAGGAACTTTTAAATATTTCTGAAACTGTACCATTTAACTAACTGAGTCAAGTGACAACACAGCATTGGACTAACTTAGTAAAGCTCATTCACGCAGCCTTTGTGACTTTATGGTCACCGAGTGAACTCAATGTGAAAAATGCACGCTCGGCTACTTGTCTAATGTCAGCACATCTGGTGAAGCCAGGGGCGGATCTACCAGGGTGGCATGGGGTGGCAACTGCCACCCTAAAAAAAGCCTTGCCACCCCAGCTGCCACCCCATTTGGCAGCGCCGAATTAAACATTTATTTCTGGCTGTTAAAGCTCCCATTTTATGCACTTTGCTGTCAATTTTATATGGTCTAAGTTGTCCCTAATACTTATTTTTTTAAATGTTTGCTGAAAAACCCGTTCAGATCATTTATTGTAGCAAGCCTCTATACCCTGATGTTCCTCTGGTCTCAGGATGACCTATATTGGTGTCTGCAGCCTGCGATCTGGCTGGCCCCTCCCACCGTCTCTGCCGTGCTTACGTGATAGAGAGACACAGCGTGACTGCGAACACAGTGTTTACCCGGAGCTAAGCCATACTTTGAACAGTTTGACATGACCTGACATGATTAAAACCAGTGAAAACAGTAGCTTCAAAGTTTGATTTCTGCAGGAATAATTTCCCACCCTTTGTGGTGTTAAAAACGAGGCATTATTAGACTGCAATGCGAAAGCTAAGTTAGTGTAATAGGAGCAAAAGCTGGGTGCTACTCCCGAAGCTACATGCTACACTAGGTAAATAACAGGCAAACAACCATTGAGGAGATTCCTTTTAGTTTTTAGTTTAGTTTAAGTAGCTCCCTAAGCTTTGTCTCGGTATAAACGCGACATTATTAAGACTGTTGTGATTAAAATAAATTTGTGGCTTATGAGCAGAATGCTTCTGTGTTGGTTTATGCAACACTCTGCATGCTTTGCTTTACTACGGGCATCTTGTCGCATAGCGGGGAAAACAACATGGCTGTCGCTCGGAATATTGTCCAGAGGATCTCGGGGCCGTGGACCAATAAGAAATGGGGGGGTGGGGTTATCATAGACTACTGCACGGTGGAAGTTTCCAAGAGTACCTATTTGCAGACCCATGGGGGAAACCATTGAAAGTGGAGCTCCACCGGAAGCCACGCCCCGAACTCATTTCATTGGTCAGAATTGTAACCTACTCTGAATTTGTTGTCTTCTTTTTGTTTTACTGCCGGAGTTCACCTAGCAGTGAATAATAATACACAGTTTCCACCGGTTATGGTGCTAGTACACAGTAAAATACGTCAGTTTGTTAAGGGTCCCACGTGGCCAGGACGGTGGTAAAATGTTAAGGTAGAAGATGAATGAAGCAACGAAGCTTTGTGTAAATCTTCTAAAATCCGTCTCTTTAATTCACAATTATCACACTAGGTCAATCACATACAAATATAAACTCTTATAAATGAAACACAAAAAGTGCCACTACATTAAAATAAACAGCTCATTTTAAAAAGCGGGGTGAAAGGCATTAACGTCTGACACATAAGGTGACAGTTTCCATTCTAGATCCTGATTGATTTATTACCAGATCCCTTGTCCTCTAGTGATCACAGTTTTAATTATTATATCATTTCTATATTCATATTAGGCTATTGCACGATCGATGCTCGTCTGTGACTTTGTGATCACGCAAATGAACGTAACAATCGTGTGCAGCCGCAGAATTACATTTCAACCAGACATAAATAGCCTATGTTCATATTAGGCTATTTAACGAGGCTCGTCTGTGACTTTGTGATCACGCAAGTGAACAGCAACGATCGCGTGCAGCCGCAGAATGAGATAGGCTACAATACAATAGGTTTATTAATCCGAACACAGTTAGCATTAGCCTGCACTGCTACAGCAAGGCTCCAACTGACACTACGTAAAGGCTATTTACAGCTTTGTTTAAGAGGAAAAGACAAGCATTTGTTTCCAGGACTTCTAAGATAAAAGAGTTGATATTTGTATGTGATTGACCTACTTGTGATAATTGTGAATTAAAGAGACGGATTTCGGAAGATGTACCCAAAGCTTCGTTGCTTCATTCATCTTCTACCTCAACATCTGCTTTTTACCACCGTCCTGGCCATTGGGACCCTTAACAAACTGACGTATTTTACTGTGTACTAGCATCATAACCGGTGGAAACTGTGTATTATTATTCACCGCTAGGTGAACTCCGGCAGTAACACACACACACACACACACACACACACACACACACACACACACACACACACACACACACACACACACACACACACACACACACACACACACACACACACACACACACACACACACACACACACACACACACACACACACACCTTTATTTAATTATGTGAAGTTTCCAGCAGCAGACCTGGGTTCGATTCCCGCCCGCGGTCGTTCTCTGCATGTCAGTCCCCTCTCTGCCCCGTTTCACCTCTGTCTCTCTGCACTATCAATAAAGCATAAAAAAATGCCCAAAAAAAATCTTTAAAAAAAAAAAAATAAAAAACTAGAATCAAGTATCAGTTATTATGTGTGGTTCCCCTAACTACTCAGATTCGGACAAATATGTATTTATCCACCATAGGCCCTGTAAACAGGTATGTAATCCAAGGGAAGCCACTATAGCTAGCAAAATGCCAGTTTAAGCTTAAAACTGGATTTTCTTTTTTTTACTTTAATTTCCCAAACAACAAGAGCTGTTTGGGATGAATTAAGACAAACTATGCAGCATCCGATCAGTACAAATGACACTTGGCAATGACAGTCTGAAATACTAGATCACTAGTTATTCTAAGAAACTAAAATATAACATCACTATTTATTTTATGGAACTAAAAACTAAAGCGAGTAAAAGCAGAACTTCCTGTTTAACCTCAGAAACCAACATGTGAATAAAATGGTGTGAGAAGTGGCGATAAAAAAGACGAAGACAAACTTTTTCCACCAACTGAAAACTTTAACTTTAATGAAAAAAAAGTCACTTAAAGGGACAGTTCAGTATTTTTGATGTGTGGTTGTATGAGGTGCATAGTTAGTGTGTTACATTATGGAGATGGTGATCAGTGCAGTCATTTAAAGCCACTACGAGTAAGATGGCACGTTGGCACAGTGTTAATTTCGTAGACTAAGACTATGACGAAAAATATTCGTCTACGAACCTTTTTCACGGACGTAAACTAAATAAAAACTAAATAAAAAGGCAGATGTGATGACGAAGCTGAGACTAATTTAACTGACACTATAGTCTACGAATAGGAACTAGACGAAACGTTTGGGCGGGACGAATGGAGAAGAGATCCAATCAGAACTACTCTTTTGTGGGACAAGTTGGGAAGAAATCCAATCAGTGCAAAGCAGCGAATGCAACCCTGTGTCTGTGAAAATCAACGGGAGACCGCGCAGGTGTGAGCGGGTGGAGTGAGCCGCTCTGCTGAAAAACTCTGCGGTATGATGGACAAAAATGATAGTCAGGGATATCCTGCCCGTTAACGATGTCTAGGGGAACGGCTAAGTTCCGCGATCTGTTTGTAGTAGGCTCTGTCTCGAGTTTGAATACACAGAGCCATGTGAAACTGCCGCCTCCCTCCGTTAGTTTCTGTTTTTAAGTTACAATCAACTCCGACGCATGGACAGCGTTCAATTAAAACCTCTAATTGTATTATCTAAAAGGCTTTGATGCAAAAGAAGTCTGAACACACACAGCGGCAGCAGTGTTGCTTAAAGGAAGGCGCAGTTGCTCAAATTTATCAGCACCTAACTGCGGTCTGCTGTCCCAGGGGCGCCTTAAGATCTCGGGGCCGTTTCAAGACCTAGTGTGGGCCCCCCACTTTTTTAAAATATTTTCTTTATTTTCTTTATTTTTTATAAATAATGCTTGTGCAAGCCCCGTAAAAAAAAAAGATTGTGGAATCCAGTTGGTTCATAGACAGATCATGAGATAATGGGCCCCCGGGCACAGGCTCTTAAAGCCCCCCTCCCCCTATCCAGTCAGGTACACTGATTTTATGTGAGATTATTACTAATGAAATAGAATACATGTTTTGTATTACAACCATTAAATCTGTGTCTGTATTGCATATTCAAACCTTAATACCATTCAATGAAGAAAGAAACAGTAGTCGACAAAGTCCGCTGTAGATTTAGTCAAACTAAAATCTGCTTATATTTAGTAGACTAGACTAGACTAAGACTAAAATATTTTAGATGACTAGAATAGGACTAAGACTAAATGGTGTGATATTCAAAAGACTAAGACTAAATCAGAATTTGCTGCCAAAATTAACACTGCGTTGGCATCCCCGTTGGACAAAAGCGGTAGTATTTTTACGACGCCCGCTGTCGCAAAGCTGTTTTCTAGCTCGTGCCAGGCGCGCGAGTGTGAACTGAGAAGGGAGCAATATAGTGCATGTCCGTGTGTTGAAAGTGTGAGGACTCTTTTCGGCTCCGTGAGAGTGGTTTTGACACTGCATCAACTAATGCCAGTCTGGCACACACACCTGATTGCAATGAGTTGATGCAGCAGTGTCACCTAACTACTCTCTCTCACGGAGCTGAAAGATTACGTGTCCGACTCCTCACAGAAAGCGAAACGAGAGACGGCAGATGGATCACGATGAGGTAATGTGTTTATGTTGTTGTAAATAATGACTATTTCAGATAATGGTTATCTGATGATGGTGAAGCAAAGCAAACTTTGTGTTAGTACCAACCGCTCATTCATTTAGGAGTAAACACTGCAGTCTAGTTTCGCTCTCGTGAAATTCTATACACGTTGCTTGGCAACGCCCTGGTCCCGCCCGTAGCCTATATCACTATCCCTTTTAGCTTTTCTTCATTGCATTTTTTCTTTGATGGTTCAGCCCCGTTATCAGTCATTATGACGACAAATAACTGTCTCAAACAAGGCTCCCGCTCCCCTTCCCTCACCTGGAGGGGTAGGCTTCTCAATTCACGTTGCTGCGCCACACTGAAATCTGCGACCAATACGGATATGTGACCATAGAGCCTGCACGAGCGAACCGAAAATCAGACTGGGTGTGCGACCAGACCAAATGCAGTAATGAAAACTATTTAAAAACGTCTTTCTTTGCACTGATGGTCTCGTTTGCTGTTAAAGGTAATTTATGATTATGAGAGGAAACATGGGGCTGTTTAAAAGATATTTAAATGTTACTCGTAGCCGCTTTAAGGGGCCATTTGAAAAACATTTTTTCTCTACGTACACATTACAAATGTCTCCCTAAAAAATAAATGCTAAAATGCTAAAAAGCAGTGTATCAGTCCGCAAACCAGCAGTGAAAAAACCCAAAATGTATCGTACAATTGAAGAGAAAATTATTTTTTAGGCAAGCATTTATATACCTGGCGAAAAGGCTTTTTTTTTTTCAGCTGGCCCCCTCTGCAACAGTACAATGCTGACTTCTGCTACAGCTACGTCTCCCCCCAAACTCCTCATAGTCAATACAATAACAGACTAACTATGCATAGGTATCTAATACAACCCCACTTAAAAAATACTGAACTATCACTTTAATAAGACATTAGATTGATAAAAAAAAGAAAGAGAGAGAGCGAGAGAGTAGTAAAGGTAAAAAGTGACTTAATTAGACGATAGATCGATAAAAAATATAAAATTGAGAGATAGTACTCACTGAGGACGAAGAAACAGATCAAAGTGTGTCTGACGTTCATGTTTCAGGCTCTGGTGGTTTCACGCTGACTCTTTCTTAGTAACTGACAAACCAGGAACTTGTCACTTCTCTACATGATGTCGTCCCTCCTTCAAACACACTTAACTCTCCTCCTCTCTTTATTAGATGTCGTTTTACGTTCCATTATCTGCAAGTTTGATGATGATTTTACATTAAACTTTTGTTTGTAACTTAAATCTCATTAATGTCTCAAGTCATTTTAGTTAAAATATAATTAGTGTCATTAAGGATGAATACTTCAATAGAAATAACAAAAATAAAACTCAAAATTATTGACCTCAGAACGGTTTTAATAAAACCAATTTCAAATAATCAGATCACTTCACACAATCCATTTCCATTTCTCATCCACTTCCATCACTTTTTTTTATCAATTCAGATGCAATTTCATCACCTCCATTTTATCACTTTATTTTTGTTATGTTACAGAATGCAACATCCACTGACAGTGATTGGCTGAGACACCTGTCAATCATTGACTTATTTTGTTAATATACAAATAAATTTTTATTGAGACACATATTCAAACACATAAAGTTAAATATTAAGAGAGAAAACTGTTCACCTTTATATAAGTTTGTTACAGAGTCAGAGGTTGTTGCTGTCTGTCTCTAGTGGCGACTGGTGGTACTGCATCTTCACACACTGCCACACTGCTTTGGTGCAGGCTCATGTTACAGTGAGTTATCAAGTTATTTTATATTTTATGGATTTACATTTTTAGCACAAACACTACATTGCTTGCATGTTAGCAGTCTATAAAGCCACTTAAAATAACCAAACATCTTTCTTAGGACTTCCTTCTCAAGCAACCGAAGTTAGTGGTAGATAGATAATGAGTTGAGATGACCACAAAATGGATGAGGTTCTGGTTTCAATAGATATAAATTATGTTAAATTTCAAAGGAATCTTAGGGGAATTTCATTGAATTAATTACAAAGATGTTTTATGAACCCAAAGCTAAAATCCCACCACAGTTCTTTCTGTACTGGCTGCAGTGGAAAGTTTAAACTGTAGATGTTTGCTCCTGTCCGACCTCCTCATACACTGTGTCGACCTGCAGGAAGAGAAGAGCAGTTTGGTTTTTATAAATATCAGTTTGTGTCACAAACACTGATGATGCTGAGATGTTACTGAGACACACTCACCCCCGGGACATTCACATAGTCACTATCCACACGAGGTTCTGAAAAACATGCAGTTTAGATTAGGGCCACAGACACATACACACACTTTAAGGCCAAAAGTTCTGTTATATGTGTAAGAAATGTCAGTGACTTCAAGGAACTTTCAGTTTTTATTGATTCTAGAGCCCCCTTTGGAAAAAAGCAGTAGTGGTTTAATTTAAATAAGAATGCTTATTAGACAGAGTTCTCCGCCGTGCAGAGTGGCACCGGAGGCGGCGACGCGAGAGGGCACGCAAGCGTGCTGCTTTCATCGCTAACCCCTTCAAGTTCACGAAGGATTTGCTGGGGCAGAAGCGGAGTGGCAATCTGGTCTCCTCGCAGGAAATCATAGACCAACATCTGAAGCAGACGTACAGCGACCCCGCAAGAGAGCAGGAGCTGGGAGAGTCCAACATCCTCATAGACCCCCCTGAACCTGAAGAGCAGTTCGACATGTCGGAGCTGCAGCTAAAGGAAGTCAGGGAGGTTGTCCGCAGAGCAAGGGCGAGCTCTGCTCCAGGACCGAGTGGCACTTCATACAAAGTGTACAAGAACTGTCCCAAACTCCTGCTGCGTCTGTGGACAATCCTGAGAGTCTTCTGGAGAAGGGGAAGGATCCCTGAACAATGGAGAGTGGCCGAAGGGGTATGGATACCGAAGGGCTGTGTACCTACCTGGCAAAGAACTCCTACATCGATACATCTGTCCAGAAAGGTGGCATTTCAGGAATTTCAGGATGTATGGAACATACCGGTGTGGTCACACAGCTTATTCGGGAGGCCAGAGAGAACAAGGGTAACCTATCAGTGCTGTGGCTTGACCTGGCAAATGCATTCGGCTCCATTCCACACAAGCTCGTCCAGCTCACTCTGATGAAACATCATGTACCCAGCAGATGCAGAGATCTCATCGCTGATTATTACAGCAATTTCAGGATGAGGGTCTCTTCAGGAGCAATAACATCCAGTTGGCACAAGGTGGAGATCGGCATCATCACAGGGTGTACTATCTCTGTGACACTGTTCTCGCTAGCCATGAACATGCTCACAAAATCTGCTGAGCCGGAGTGCAGAGGGCCCCGCACGAACTCCGGACAACGGCAACCACCCATCAGGGCATTCATGGATGACCTCACAGTCACGACAGAATCAGTCCCAGGATTCCGTTGGATTCTGAAGGGACTTGAAAAGCTGGTGGCGTGGGCCCGGATGCGTTTTAAACCCGCCAAATCAAGATCTATGGTGCTGAGGAAAGGGAAGGTGGAAGACAAGTTCCGGTTCACCATCTCAGGCACAGCCATTCCATCGATCTCAGAGAAGCCGGTCAAGAGCTTAGGGAAGGTTTTCGACTGCTCTCTGAGAGACACAAAATCCATCCAGTCAACATGCACGGAGTTGGATGGCTGGCTGAAATCCGTGGACAAGTCGGGCCTACCGGGGAAGTTTAAAGCCTGGGTTTACCAGCACGGCATTCTTCCCAGGATCCTGTGGCCCCTCCTGGTCTACTCCATCCCCATCTCGACAGTTGAGACCTTAGAGAGGAAAGTCAGCAGCCACCTCCGGAGATGGCTAGGACTGCCAAAGTGCCTGAGCAGCATCGCTCTCTACGGTAACAGCAACAAACTGCAACTGCCCTTCAAATCCTTGGAGGAGGAATTTAAGGTCACCAGAGCCAGAGAAGTGGTTCAATACAGGGACTCAAGAGATCCGAAGGTGGCTAAGGCAGGGATCCAAGTGAGGACTGGCAGGAAATGGAGGGCTGAGGAAGCGGTGGAAGAGGCAGATGCAAGGCTCCGGCACAGGTGTCTGGTTGGAGTGGTCACACGAGGCCGAGCTGGGCTAGGATCGTTTCCATCTCCCCAGCTGAACGCCAAGGGGAAGGAGGGGCGACGTCTTGTCCAGGACGAGGTGAGGGCAGCAGTGGAGGATGCGAGAACCTGCAAGGCTGTGGGAATGAAGCAACAGGGTGCTTGGACAAGATGGGAGAATGCAGTGGAGAGGAAAGTGACCTGGGCAGAGCTTTGGAAAGCAGAGCCTCAACGCATCAAATTCCTCATCCAGGCAGTTTATGATGTGCTCCCAAGCCCGTCAAATCTGCACACATGGGGCATAGCAGAGACACCGGCATGCCCACTGTGCTCCAAGCGAGGAACCCTGGAACACATCCTCAGTGGCTGCACAAGGGCACTTGGAGATGGTCGGTACAGGTGGAGGCATGATCAAGTCCTTAAGACTATCGCGGAAGCCATTACCGCAGGACTGGCATGGGCTAAACAGTTCCGCCCCTCCAATAAAACCATCGCCTTTGTCAGAGCTGGGGACAAGCCTTCCACGGCCAGTAGAACATCATCTGCAGGCATCCTGACGTCTGCAAGAGACTGGCAGTTGTTGGTGGATCTTGAAAAACAGCTGAAGTTCCCCAGCCATATTGCAGTTACCACCCTGCGACCTGACATTGTCCTCGTGTCTGTGTCCACCAAACAAGCAGTGCTACTGGAGCTGACAGTCCCGTGGGAAGATCGCTTGGAAGAAGCCTTTGAGAGGAAGCTCTCCAAGTATGCAGGACTGGTCAGCGACTGCCAGCTGGCTGGTTGGAGAGCAAGGTGTTTCCCTGTGGAGGTTGGTTGCAGAGGATTTGCAGCCCGTTCCTTGGCCAGAGCCTACAGCAGTGTTTCCCACTAATGTATCATTCCGTGGCGGGCCGCCACACTTTCATTTTGCCCCGCCACACTTTCATTTTTTTTTTTTTTTGATATATGTATATTTTACTATTTAAAAAATATACATGTATTAGGGTTGCCGCGGTGTGGACATTTTCATACCGAGTAATACACGTGCGTCAACACCGGTGTTACCGGTGTTGCCAGACAGGCGCTTATTAAAAAAAAAAAAAAGTAGCCTATTATTAGGCTTCACCGCAGATTTCAAGAGAAGACGGTCAGTCGGCTCTGTAGGCGCTTACTTTGATCTTAAACATTAGATTGCGCAATTTATTCTTGAACAAAACAAATGCTTTGTGTTTGTAGATCATTTCGACATCATTGTAAGTGAGGGTCACCCCTCAATTGGTCTCTCGAGGATAAATAAAAGTTAAATGAAAAAATGAAAAAAATTTGGTTAAATTATTGTGCAGTTTGTTCAATATGAGCCACCGGAGCCACCGTACTGTGTTGCCTCATCGAATTAGAATGCCCGGTGGGCTACTTCACTTTTACCTGTCTGTATCGGAGCGCAGCTTATTGAATGCTTGGATTAAATGCAGTCGTTTAAACTCGCTGTGATCCTTGACTCATACCAACCCATATGAACTTTCTACAGTGTTGTCAATAACTGTTGTCGTGCACTTTGAGGTGTGTCGGTGTCGCGCGACGTCATTTTACCGGGGCTTCAGCTCCGAATGTTTCGAGTGAAGCTACCACGGATAGGCTATATTTGCGGCGTAATTTCCACTGGGGACGTAACATGTCCCCCCCCCACTTAACAATGTGTTTATTATTTTTTCACCGCAAGCTGTCATCGGCACGGAGCAGCAGCACCTGCCTCTGTGTAGGCGCGGGTGTGTGTGTGTGTGTTACCTCCCGTTGCTGAATCTTCAACAGTTTGCAGACTACCTAGTTTAGCCTACGTTTTCAGGTTCCCTACTATTGGGGTTTCATCAAAAATATTGCCAAATAGGCGCGTTTGCTTTGGGCTTTGAAGCCAACTCCTCCGCCATCGTCTTATAAACTCTCTCTACGGGAGACTCCGCTGCTGTGACGCGGCTCTGCGCTGCACGGAGCGGAGCAGACACTTTCAGTTTCATTGTTTTCTAAATAGCCTTATTATAACTTAGATTATAAATTAGAATTTAGAGTAGCCTCTGTAGTTTTTTATTTAGCCGAATGAACTGCCGCCGTCACGCAAAATTGGACCAATTGGCTTTTATGTCTATTTTTTTTTTTAGACTATCCGGTGTTGCTCGGTGTTGAGGCTCACACCGGTGGTGAGCCTCATCACCGAGCAACACCGGTAACACCTACTACCGCGGCAACCCTAACATGTATACATTTCATTTGCAATGCGCGAGTTTCACTTGGAAACAATAGCATTTCCGCATAAAAATCTTTAACGTGTGATTCGCGCTGTGATCTCAAGAAACAATATTTCCTTCAATCATGGACGTATTATCAAAGCGCCGCTTGAGGGATCGAGGCTTCAATCTCCCCGAGTCAATCAGCCCCTCCCCCTGCGGTGTCAACACGCGCTGTGACTGTATTGCCTTTGAACACTCTTAATTTTTTCAAAGTAAACGCTTCGGACTCCGCGGGACACTCAGTTAAGAGCATCGAGGGGGCGCCGAGAGGCAGGGGCTGGGACAGACGGTAGCTCGCCTCGCGGCGGACCGTAAGCTCGATCCCGAGATCCAACTACGAGCTTTTTAACTGCAGCAACTTTAAGATACGCTATTGGAGCTGGAATTACCGCGGCTGCTGGCACCAGACTTGCCCTCCAATGGATCCTCGTTAAAGGATTTAAAGTGTACTCATTCCAATTACAGGGCCTCGAAAGAGTCCTGTATTGTTATTTTTCGTCACTACCTCCCCGAGTCGGGAGTGGGTAATTTGCGCGCCTGCTGCTTTTCCAGCAGAGCACCCTCTGCTGGAAAGAATATTGTCAACTATCCTTCGTGATTGTAGTCCCAGTTATTTGAGTACTAGTGATTCAACAATCTAATAAAACAAAAGGGCGCTTGTGTTCACTCTTTTGAACCACAGGTAACCACCACCTTTGCTTCATTTTTTTTGATGGCTCAAATGTGTATCATAGAAAATTATTTATTCAGTAACCATTGATAAGTGTGTTAAACTCCATCTTAATCACCATTTATATAGGAATAGTGTTCCTCAAAGTACACCAGATTGA
>CM049404.1:29597500-29617500 GCA_026929865.2 Hyperoplus lanceolatus | reverse complement strand
TGCTGTTTGGTCTCACACAAGGTTAGATCACAGAAATCAGTCACCAATAAGAATAATATTTCGCTACCACAGTTTACTGATGATTTAACCAATGAAAAGTCTGTGTGAACAACAAATTAAAACCCAAATACAGAAATTACAGTAACTTAGAACTTAAACCTTTCAAATTATTCCACTTAAACAAAATGGCTTACTTTACATTGCTTTGTATATTTCACTCAAAGAAGAAGTAGTAAATGCAGATTCAACTTGAAGCTTATTGTTATGCAAGTTTAAAGGAATACTTCACCCATACGGAACCGGCGTTCTATCATTATAAAATCGCAATTATAATATAATGAATGAGGTTTTTCTTCCCTCAGTCTTTCCTCAGCCTTCCCTTTGCCCAGCTGTCCTGTTAATCCTAACCCTACATTTTACCATGTGTGATGTCACACATAGGAAAATGTAGGGTTAGACAGTGAGACCATATAACACTCTTTCTGCCTTTTCTCAGAGGATGAATCGATTTCTACACTTTTTGCACATTTATAATACATAGGATCTCAGAGTTCAATACACCTTCATATTTCCACCAGTGAAGTAGGTCTTTAAGGAAAAGCTGTTTATGTGTGCGTGTTACTCACTCAAAAAACATTGTGTTCACCCGTTGGCAACTGAGAGAATAAATTAAAGCTGGGGTGGAGGATTTCGGGAGAAAATGGCAGTTGGAATAGAGATTCGAATCCAAATACCTCAACCGCTCCACTTGTTCTCTTTGGTCCCTCCCCTATGGTCCCTCCCTGACACGCTCTACACCAACAAAGTCGTGCCAAAGTGAATGGACAGTCCCAACAGCCAATAAGAACAGAAAATCGGAGCCTTGCTCTGATTGGTCAAAGTGTACAGCTCATGTTAACTTTGACCAATCAGAAATCACATACCCCAGCTTTAAGCTACTTCTGAGGTATTCTACATGTTAACAGTAGAGTACAGAGAAGTGGAGGTGTCGAGCCGTGGCGTAGAGTAGACGACATTATCCACCTCACCACCGGGGGCGCTACAGAGCCGTGACGCTGCAACGTTAGAAAAA
Source organism: Hyperoplus lanceolatus (assembly GCA_026929865.2). Classification (NCBI taxonomy): domain Eukaryota; kingdom Metazoa; phylum Chordata; class Actinopteri; order Uranoscopiformes; family Ammodytidae; genus Hyperoplus; species Hyperoplus lanceolatus. The sequence continues at coordinate 29,616,428 of CM049404.1, read as the reverse complement.
TCCACCTCAGCGTAGGTGAGTTTCCTCAAGTCGTCTTCAGTCTGGAAGATAAGGAACACAGATACATTGAAATTAAAAATTCATCCATTGAATTTCTAGCACTGAATATTTATGCATGAAATTTGTATCTCAATTGTTTGCCTCTGAATTTAACTAATTTTCACTAGATTAGATTAGAATAATTTTGTAAACTAAACTGTGGGCCCTGCCTCTGTAAACAGCAACCTTTTTTTATTCAGTTACGAGAACATATCTTTCAAAAAAGGTTCACCTCTCTGACAAACCTATACACATATAAACAGCTTATTTATTTATTTATTTATTTATTTATTTATTTATTTATTTATTTATTTATTTATTTATTCTCACTGAGACACCTGGGTTGCGTTCCGAATCGCATACTTTCTACTATATAGTATGTAGAAAAAAGATTTAGGATGTCCCGATTCTTGTGGCCAGATTTAGGATGGTTAGAATACCCGGATGGTCTACTTCATGCGGCCAAGATTGTTAGTGTTGAAAAGTGCATCCTATTTGGGCGATTCTGACCCACAATCCAGTGCGCACGTGAAGTGACGTAACATCGACGAAGCCTATAGGTCCATGTTATGAAAACAAACGGGGATGCGACGGATATAAAAGCAAGAGGCAAGATCAAGGCGCAATGTTATGATGAAATAAGAGAGAAAAGTATGTCCCAATAGTATGTCTACTGCATCCTAACTAGATTCTTTTTATCGTCGAATGTAGTATGTAGAATAGAAAAAAGAAAGAGTATGCGATTCGGAACGCAACCCTGTTATAAGACACAAAGTTCAAACCAAGTCTGAGGTTGTTGCTGTCACCATCTAGCGGCCACTGGTGGTACTGCATCTTCACACAGTTCCACACTGCTTCAGTGCAGTTATTCTGTAACATGTGCAATGACAAATTAAAGCTGAATCTTGAATCTTGAGTTGTATATATTTTATGGTTCCCCATTTTTAGCACAAACACTATATTGCTTGCATCTTAACAGTCTAAAGCAACTTAAAATTACAGATGTTATGGTCCCAGGACATTACACTTACTCTTTCAGCTAGTGTGCTGCTACATTTAAACTGCCTACAGGGTTTTATCTCCAAATCTTTTGGGTAAGACTGTAAAGAATATCTGAATTTGAAAGTAGCACATTTCATCACAAAGTCAACTCAGAATGGTTTATAGATTTAATAATTTATGACCTACATATATAAAGTTTGATTGATTGATTGATTGATTGATTGATTGTCTCCAAATCTATTGGGTAATAGTGAAGTGAATATCTGAATTTCAAAATGTTCATTGCAGCACCTTTAAGTCTTTCTCTCTCTCTCTGTCTTAAACCTTCAGACTGCAAACTTCCTCTGCACAAAAACGGAAGCTTTGAAATATCTTGAGGTGTGAAAAACGCTGGCCCGGTTCCTCTTTCTAATAAATGCCCAGCAAAGCAGCTTAGCACATTATAAATACACTATATATATATTATTAATATACTACAGCACATTTCAAACTCAACTCAGAATGGTTTTACATAGAATAACATTTATGAACAAAAATATTAAAAAAACAACTAAAACGAAATAGAATAAAATGAAATGTCTAAATTTGGATCAGATTTGTGTCAGAGATCATCAGGAAGTTGGTTCCATTTGTTGCAGCTCAGTGTGTTCTATTCTCCAACGGAGAGTAAGAAATTCATTTGTGTCCAAGATAGTTTAATTTTCTGAGTAAAAGGAAGCAGTAACACTTTACAATGAGGTACACAAACTGGTTGTATCTGCTACATAGATATGTATTACCTAATACATAGTATTTTTTTTGTTTAGTTTTTAAACTTAAAAAAAAAAGATATCTTTGTGGTAGTTACTAAAAAATAAAAGAAATAAAAATCTATGTTGTAATTATTAAAAACTATCTCCCACTGGGAAAGTCTCAAGTCCATGAAACTTACCCAACCTATTAACCTCAGCCGTACAAAACTGTACCCACCACAGTGTTTGATTCTGGGATGAACAGAAGCAGATTTTTTTGGGGTGCTTTTCACGGTAAGCCAACTATGTAGTAGTTACAACAAAAAATGTTTTTCAAAACTCTGTAAGGTAATGCATAACTATGTCATGGTTTCCTATTTTTTTTTACTTACATTGTTCTGAGAAATGGGCGCAGTGGCTAAGCTGTAGATGTCGTCACTGGTTTCAACTCCATCCGGTTTACTATATTTGGCACAAGCGTAAACGGTGGATATTTCTACCGGAGGAGGTTTGCTCTGTCTGTCTTCTCTGATCTCCTCATACTCTGGGCCGGCCTGCAGGGAGAGAAGAAGGGTTTGTTTTGTTTTTTAAAGATTACTTTTTGGCATTTTCAAGCTTTATTTGATAGTACAGAGTTGAAATGAGGAGACAGAGAGAGAGAGAGAGAGAGAGAGAGAGAGAGAGAGGGGGGATGACCTGCAGTGAAGGTCCACGGGTCAGATTTGAACCCGCGACCACTGCAACGAAAGCTGGAGCCAATATGGTACGCGCTCTACCCACTACACCACCGGAGCGCCCCAGAAGGGGTTTATTTTATTTTATTTTTTATAATATATTTTTTTGGGCATTATTCATGCTTTGTTTTATTGATAGTTTTGAAGAGACAGAGGTGAAATGGGGCAGAGAGGGGAGTGACATGCAGAGAACGACCGCGAGCGGGAATCGAACCCGGGTCTGCTGCTGGGCCCGGCCCAAGGGGGACGCCCTACCAACTGAGCTAAGGGCGCCCCAGGGTCTGGGGTTTATATATTAGATCTGATAGTTTATATACTGTATTCCATCTGATGTCATGAAGATTAATGATGTTGCAAAGATTCAAATGTACTCAAACTCACCTCTTGGTTGTTAGCATACTCTGTTTCAATGGGTTCTGAAAAACATGCGGTTTAGAAGATTAGGGCCTCTCAAAAACACACACGCACGTGCACACACACACATACACACACCTCAATTTAAAGTATTAAACCATTTTTTAAACCAATTTAAACCATAAAACTAACACAAGCTAAACTCAAGAACTATGTCAACAAAAACTCGATGCACACTACTTTTGTTTCTTTTAAAAATTCTAGGAGGCTAGAAACTTTTTTAAAGCGTTTGTCAACTTCAACCAAAATATGGTATGCGCCTCACCTTTGGGTTTTCTGCCTTTCTTCCTGCAGAATATCAGCACAGCCGCTGATAATGCGAGAACCATGGCGACGAGAATCAGACCCACGTACAGCATCAAACCTGTTGTGATACAGAGTTTGCAGAAGTGTTTTGACTACCAGTTAAGAAATGGAACAGGCCAAATACAAGGCCACTTCACACTTTATACACTTGGCATTGTCACAGAGAAACTGAACTGTGCTGAACTGATCTTAAAAGCTGAAGCAATTACATTAAAATTGATTGTGTATTGGACTGCAGATTCCAAAAAAAAAAAAAAAAAAAAAAAATGTATGTGTATGTATGTGTATATATATGTATATATATATATATATGTGTATATATGTATATACGTATATATATATATATATATATATATATATATATATATATATATATATATATATATATATATATATAGCTATATATAAAAAAAAATGTTTTTTGTTTTATTTTTATTTTCTGTAACAGTAACTGTGTATCTGAATCCGAATTTGATGAAAATGGGGGCGGGACCTGATAAGCCTTTGGCTTCTTCCGTCTCCCTTCGGACAACACAAAGTATGAATATTTTCAAGAGAAAATTGTGTATTGTGTGGAATTGTCCGAAAGAATAATAATAAAGATAAAGATACAAGCAGCAGAACAACTTTGTTTATCACTGACTGTTTCATCATAAAATACAGCTGTAGAAAATCTTTAAAGACAACTTTTTTTCTTAAAGTGACTACGAGGAACTTTCATTTTTTCTTGATTTTAGCGCCCCCTTTGGACACAAGGGATAGTGTTTTTAACAACACCAGCGCCTGCTGTGTCCTGGTAATGTTTTTATGTGACTATGTCAGATTAATAATTGGAATATGACAAATGTGAAGCAATGTAAACTTTGATTTTTTTCATTTATGATGATCAGAGCGAAAATTTCACTGTCTCATAAACATTTAAGAGTCCCTCTAAGTCCCCTTCAAACTTAAATAAAGTACAAGATATAGACTTGTATACTCATAATACTCAAAACATGGGAAACATGGGTCCAGGTGATTTCAAAGAGCTTAAACTCGACAAAAAGTATGCTAATATACCTGGAGCTGTAGCTGGTGGCGGTTGATCCTGCTTGGCATCAGAGGAGGTTGATGGAGGTGTGGAGCTGGAACTCTGTGGTGTCTTTGTTGGTGTGGAGGCTGGTGGTAAAGATGTAGGAAGAGGTCGGGGAGTCCAGTTTGGTTTTGGTTTGACTGGAGCTGAGAAACATGATCAGTGGGTAACAGTCGATGGATTGATGTGTCAATATCATATCGATATTCAAATCAACTTTAGTGTGTACATTCGCGTGACAGTTTATCAGATATTTCACACATGATCTGTTGGTTTTTAAGGAGCATTAGGCTAAAAACATTTTGAGGTATTTGTGAACAAACTCACCGTTTTCAACTCTGATCTCAAAGTCCTCGTATGAATCTGGAAACAACCCTCTGTCTTTCAAACCACACCTGTACCGTCCCGCGTCAGACTTAGTCAGGTCAGTGATGCTCACATACAGAATATCAGAAGCTGTTATACCATTACTTTCATATTCAATGCTGTATCTGCCATGTTGAGCTTTGTTTTTGTCTGTTTCAATGAGAATGCCGTTTCCTTCACATTTGCCTTTACAGAAGAGCCTCCTTTCTCCAGAGAGAGTAAAGGGACATGCAACTCTGATGTTTCCTCCTTGAGTCCCTTTATGGATGGTGATGTTGTCAAAGAATAATCCAGCGTTTCCATCTCCGAGTGCTGTTGAACAGATGAACAATCAATGGTAAGTCTTTGTGTAAGATACTGCAGTATGATCTGTTTCACATTAACACAGAGTCATACTAAAAAACTGTCCAGTTCAACCACGCTGTGACTTGATGGGTAAATTGCTACAGTGACATGTTACCCCAACTCTCCCCAGTGAAACGAAACTTATTCTGGGTTAACTGGTCTAGAAAAATACATTTTGACAGGGCGCTCCGGTGGCGTAGTGGATTGAGCGTGTACCATATTGGCTCTGGCCTTCGTTGCTGTGGTCGCGGGTTCAAGTCCGACTTGTTGACCTTAACTGCAGGTCATCCCCCTCTCTCTCTCTCTCTCTCTCTGTCTCCCCATTTCAACTCTGTACTATCTAATAAAGCTTGTCATTACATCATTTCCTTTAAGGAACTACAAACTACTGTGAAGTGAGTCCCAGCAGAGCTTCATGTTTAACCACAGAAGCCGACATGTGGAACAAACTGGGGTGAGATGTGGTGAAAGAAAAGACAAGTTCGGCCACGATAAACTGAGACACTGTTTCCCAGCAACTAAAGTCTCCGTGAACCTGTTCTAAAACTGTACATATAAATATACTGTAGAATTTCAAAGTTGTGTGACTTAATAAGCTTTTAACAATAGCTGTTTGAAAAATGCTGTTTATACTGTCTGGACCGTTTGAGTGAGTAAGTTACATAGTTATAAGGATTTTGTTGATTTGGTTTTACAAGGGCTTTAATAGGTAAAAAGTGACTTAATTAGACAATATATCGATAGAAATATAAAATTGAGAGAAGGCTACTCACTGAGGACGAAGAAAAAGATCAAAGTGTGTCCGACGTTCATGTTTCAGGCTCTGGTGGTTTCACGCTGACTCTTTCTCAGTAACTGACAAACCAGGAACATGTCACTTCCCTTTATAATGTGGTCCCTCCTTCCAACACCACACACTTAACTTTCCTCCCCTGTGTGTGTGTGTGTGCGTGTGTGTGTGTGTGTGTGTGTGCGTGTGTGTGTGCTTGTGTGTGCTTGTGCGTGTTTGTTTGTGTGTGTGTGTGTGTGTGTGCGTGTGTCTGTGTGTGTGTGTGTGTGTAAAATAAAAACAAACTGATTCCTGCAGAAATGTTAGCCTAACACTACCCTTAATACTAGGTGTATGTGGCCATTTCATTACCTGCTTAGTGTTTGGATGATTTCACATTATTGACTGAATTGATACAAATATGTTGTGCTCAAAATCCAAGCTGTGCTGCAAAATAAAATTGAAGGCCAAGTATCTATAAAGCCTCTGCAAACCCTAAAACTAAAAAATCCTTCTTGGGGAGTTAGTTGCATGATACTTAGCTTCTTAAAAGAGTTAAAGGCATATTTATTAATCCACATTGAAAAATATTGTCATTAAAGTTTGATAAACTTTACGGAAATTGGGTTTAGATGAGGCTATGGGCCATGCTCTGGATCTTAAGACACAATGGGCCAGTTTCACAGACATGGATTAAGCCTAGTCCTGGACTAAATGGAATTTTGAATGGAGATTGTCCATTGAAAGTACAATTTAGTCCAGAACTAGGCTTAATCCATGTCTGCGAAACCGGCCCAATAAGTATTTTGAACCAATCACAGCAGTTCCTCTCACTGAACATTCTGTAAAAACAATGCCTGTTGCCTTGGAGAATGTTTGATATGGCCACGCCCACACAGTCTTCTAGACAGTTTAAAGAGCAGTTTTTTTTTCAACTACGTTTAATAATGTATAAGAATATTTATTTTTCAATCATATTTTAGTAAAAACTTGTTGACAAACCAAACTTCGATATCGTGTTCGATTTTTTACTATTTTAATTCATTACTGAATAATGACGAGAAAAGCTTTTTGGTGAAACATTTGCAAAACTGAAGAGGAAAAACTTGTATTAACTTTTTACAGGTTCTAAACTTAAACTGTTTTATCAGTACATAAAAGTATATATCTATGTATATATATATATACAGTATATAACATAACTGATATTGATACAGCCTTTATGTATGTAAATGACAAAGAAGCAAATGATAATCAATTAATATGCATTTTCTCTGCATGTCTTTCCCCTCTCTACCCCACTTCAACTCTGTCTCCAAAATAAATAAATAAATTAATCAATCAATAATAATACATAAATCTAATAAAAGAAAGAATGCTCCAAAAATAATAATAGAAAAAAAAGAATACAAAATCAATTCCATTTGAAGTTTATTATAATCTAGATTAGTTACAAAACAACCGAAGAGTCGGGCATGACGTACTGCAATCATCTGAATGACGTACACTCTCATTTATACACTTTCTCTCACATTCACACACAGAAACTTGATCAAGGTGTTTGTGATTCACAGCAGTGCATATTCACTATGTGCAGCTTTATACACACACACACACACACACACACACACACACACACACACACACACACACACACACACACACACACACACACAAGAAGGTGTTCTCAACTAGTCGAGTTTAAATGGATGAGAAATGCCTCTATCTGGTGTTGACCAGTGGTAGTGACGCAAAAAATGTATATCAATTTCAAATAGATTATGCAAACTGCAAATATTCAATTTTTCTCACGTGGAGCAAAAACTCCCGGTGGCTCCAGCAGCAGCTGTGTGGAGCGTGAACCTCAAACTGCATCTTAACTAAAAGAGTCAAGTGACAACACAGCATCGGACTAACTTAGTAAAGCTCATTCACGCAGCCTTTGTGACTTTATGGTCACCGACTGTGACGTTACACTCGGTGAGAGTATATTTTGGAGAGGTTTTCAGAAAGGGTGAGGGTGAGGAAAGGAGAGATTTTTTTTTATATACTTTGGCAGTCCCTAGGCACACCGTGGACCCATTGTTATGTTCCAACACATTGCAAAAGTGCGTTTTGCATAATATGGGACCTTTAAGAGGCATTTACGAGCGCGAGTTTCAAATGTCCGACTGCAAGTGAATGCAGCCAGGTAATATTGCCGCAGCCAGGTAATATTGCCCCACCCCGACCAACGGCACTGATTTTGAAAACAAGGAAGGCGCGCGAGAGACAGATCCAAACTCCAGCCTACCGAAGCAAGCGACACAAGAGAGACTACACTCTCCAGGTATTACTGATCAACTGTCTATCTATGAAGAAATGACAATAATGAGAAAAGAGCAGGGCTAATGGAGTTGTGGTTTTCCTATCGGCTAAAGGTATTATGCTGCTGTGTGGTGACAATGCCTAGAGGTTAATAACAACGTTAGGAACTTGTGAATGCTTCGGATAAACTACAATAACGTTTATTCCACGTGAGTGACGAATGTGCACTAGCCTGTAGCTACTGATCCAAATTCCACAACTCATTACTTGTGTTACAGTTTAGCACAATATTTATTCATTTATATTTGGTTGCTCCACCATAAGTCAGTCGAAGCAGGAAAGTTAAGTTTCAGTTTCGTTTTTCATCTCCGTGTCGGACAGCTGTTCGCTCAGCTGGAGGGCTCGAGCCTCACGGAGCAGACAGCGCGAGTCAGTCTAAAGTCAACGATGATCACTCTCACAAATCAAAAAGCTAAATTATCAGATAAAGCGATCTCTTCCTCCCTCTGTCCACCGCACACTCAGTCACTAGTAGCTTAAAGGAAATACATGAGGATTAAAACCTCATTTTGCACTTTATTATTTTTAAATATTTTAAGATTGCAGGCTAGTAACATTTACATTCTCAATGATAGACGTGAATAATCACTTCTTCTTTTTTACATGCTAAACCAATTTCAACAATACAGGAGAATGAATATTTGAAAGCAATACAGAATGCATGATATTACTGCATTGTATTTTATTCCATTTTTGTCACCGGGAACCTAAATGTTGTCAATGACTTTACATAAACTTGCATAAACACAGTCACCAGAATGCAGGAAAGGAGAATGTTGAATGTTGAATTTCTGGAGGGGCAATCACGACCTTCACCCTTGAAATTCATTAATTATTTTCTTTAATTTTATCCATAGGCCTTTGTATAAGGATTCTTCCTAATTCTTATCACACTATTTTTAGTTAAAGCGTTAGGTTGTGCTTATCAATTGCTCATAATAACCAGTAGGCCTACTTCTGTGTTGGACATGACTGAACCTCTTCCCATTTACAGCACCCCCCCCCCCCCCCCCCAAGAATATAGTTCCAACGTCACTGTTTTTGTATGTGGCTCATAGTTCAGGAGGTGACCTTGTGATAGGAGACAAGGCTATTTTGTGTTCATGCAAATACACTGTAACATCCCATGAATATTGGTCTCTTTGTTTTAGACAGCAACAAGATTCTGTTTAAAGGGACACGGTGTAACATTTTAACATTGTAACAACAAGTAATGTATTCGCTAAAATCAATATCCTCATTCATAAATATTTCCTCATTGGTGTAAAATCACCTCTGCCAATAATCTGAATTATCCTCCTGAGCGGAGAATTACAAATATTAATATTACATTTTGTACATTGAGCTGGCAAGTCTTATGGAGTAATCCATGTTTTTGGAATGTCATCAGGTGCATTGTTCAGAATTTAGAATTGTTCTTGTCCTTGAAGGCCACTGTAGCTTCTGTTATTATTCAAAAGGGGTGGGGTTACCCAGGGAGCGTTGCATTCTAGAACTTTCTAGATGATGTCATATTACACAGTGCACCTTTAACCTAAAACAGTAGTAGGCTATTTATTGAAAAATAAGCTAAATAAGAGTGGAAGTTAGTTGTAATTTTTTCCCCCCCATGCAGTATCCTTGAACTGTAGCACTTTCTTTATGTTATTCCCCAGATCGACTGCTGGACATGAATGTTTATGTGTGTTTAACAGGTTTGTGACCAAACACAGGAACATGCCGCACAATATTCATATGAATGATTGTATCTGTATTGTATGTAAATGATTAGAATCTTTGAATAAACTGATATTTGCGCTCAAGTTCGACTGATGATTGAGATCTGATATGGGAGTATCTCATATTAACACAGACACATACCAGAGACGTACTGTTAAAGGCCTACTTCACCGGTTTGAATATGAAGGTGTATTGAATTCTGAGATCCTATGAAGTATAAATGTGCAAAAAAAATTAAAAGCGGTTCATCCTAGCCTGAGAAAAGGCAGAAAGAGTGTTTTTTTAACCCTATATTTCTCTTTCTCGTGACATCACAGAAAGAGAAATATAGGGTTAAAAAAAAATTTACTTTGTAAATATTACTGTGATATCACAGTAAAAGACATCACAGTAGTATTTACAAATTAAGTTTTTTTTAACCCTATATTTCTCTTTCTGTGATGTCACAAGAAAGAGAAATATAGGGTTAAAAAAAACACTCTTTCTGCCTTTTCTCAGGCTAGGATGAACCGATTTCAATTTTTTTTGCACATTTATACTACATAGGATCTCAGAATTCAATACACCTTCATATTCAAACCGGTGAAGTAGGCCTTTAACTAAAGTACTTATTGCAGCTCTCTTTGTATAGATTTTGAACCCCCTACTGGTGTATTAGTGCAGGTGTTTGTTGTGAGGCAGGTAATGTAGTAATTATTCGGTAATAATAATATTTGAAATTTTGTCTGACACCTTTTATGTTTAAATGTAAGGCTTCACTCGTGCCACAATACATTAAGTATAATGTTATTTAGTCAACATATCTAAATGTGGGGGCTTTCCCAAGTAAATATTGATTTGTATGGCTTTAATTAAATCGGCATATTGTATATACATCTGACACCCTCTTGCCGCCCCATGAATATTTTTCTAGATCCGCCCCTGTTTGAAACCGACATTACCTCTTTGTTTTTCAGAGGAAACTACTTGTCCTGAAGATGGCAGGTAGGCAAACCTCATGTACAGTAGAAGAATTGATTACTGTGTACACTTTGGTGTTTGTAGACGTTAACATATTAGTCCATGGGCCAGAGGAAATTTAAATTATACCCTATATATATAATTATACCCTATATATGAATGAAAGCTTAGATTGTCCCCTTAAATAAATAAATATTTATTTATTTAAGGGGACAATCTAAGCTTTCATTCATATGTAGGGTATAATTATATTTATTTATTTATTTGTTTATTTATTTATTTATTTATTTATTTATTTATTTATTAATTCAAGCCCTATATATAGTATATAGGGCTTGAATGAAAGCTTAGATTGTCCCCTTTACAATGATACCAAACACAGTATTATGAAATAATGACATATGTCCTGAACATGAGCCTGAACCCAGATATGCACCAACGTCTAAAATGCAATTGGGGAAGTTAACTTCATCAGCTGATAACACTTCTACAGCTGCCACTCAGGAAGGGTTATCACACCAAAATATCATCTACAGACGCGTATCTTAACAGAAATGATATGTAGCCTTTGCCACCTTGAGTGGTAGCGACGAGTGACATTTTGGGGTCTGGCCCGTGGACTATATTATATTTACAGATGTACAACTGTAACTATAAACAGATGTAAACTAATAGTAAGTAAGTAAGTAAGTAAGTAAAATTTATTTATAAAAGCACATTTATAACAGTTTTCACTGACCAAAGTGCTGTACATAGTGCATTCAGTAGGCCAACATGAAGGTAAAAATGTAATGTAAAAGGTAATGAAACTGTAGTGGACTGTAGTTCAGTATTTTTGAAGTGGGGTTGTATCATGGACATATAAAGGGTTGTATGAGGTACTTATGCATTAGTGTGTTACCTTATGGATATACACAAACACACACACACACATACTAACTGCAAAATTCTGAACTATCCCTTTAAATGTAAACATTAACTTAAAAAATAACAAAGTTTCCCTTTTTATTCTTTCAGACCCAGAGTATGAAGGTCAGTAAATTACTTTTTATACATTGTTATCGGTAAAACGATAATGTTGCATGTTTTACTCCACTGGTCTGTTGGTGATGAAGACATTTTAGGGCTCGAAGGCTTTGTTGGGGGCACAAAACACCAAACACCCATTTCAGGACTGAGTTAATATTTTGAGTAAAAAGTTGAAATGTGGTGAGAATAAATTCCATGTTTAGAGAGAAAACATGTCAAGTCAAAATATTATGGGGAAAATTAATTATGAATTTATTTTAAACCAATAATAAAATACAACACATGACTGCTCAGCTGGCTACATCGATATCAACAAGGTTTTATGGCCCCACAGTTGATCATCCCAACCAAACACATTTGAATCAAAAACAGAATATCAGATGGTCTTCATTGGACTAATAAGAGGATCCAGCCTGATGCTTTGTGACTGATAAGCTAATTTTGAGATTTCTTTTTTATTCTCATGATTGTATTACATAGGCTATCTCATTTTTTAAATATTCCTGAAGTCTCCACACCGCAGGATGTTTTCCAGCGGTGGTCGTTCCCCAGTCTCATTTTGAGAATGAATGTCATTTCTGTTTTGTTTGCAGCACGCCTTGTTGGGACCGGCCGTGCCGATAATAACCTCAACCGGGCTGATGATTCTGTAACTCGTGGCTATGCGGGTACTGCTGTATATGAAGAAGAAGATGGAATAGGACAATACGCTGGTGCAGGATTTGGCCTTGTTAAATCTCAAGCGGGCGATTTGCAGATTGAGGGGAAGGGGCCCAATGTTGCGTTTGGAATGGGCAGCTCTAAAGAGAACCGCAGTATGAGCCTATTTTGCAAAGCAGAGGTGGCCAGTATTTCTAACACTAACGGCCCAGTGAAAGCTACGCTGGGCGTGGCAGCAGACACCGGCGCCACCATCGGGGCGAGTGGGGTAGAGGTAAAGGTGCTGGGCACAGGCGTCTCCATCGGTCGGAAAATGGGCATTTCACTGTTCGGCTCCGGGGTTGAATTCAACTTGTGGTGAAATTGTGGCTTTGTAAGAAAAACATCGCTTTGTTTTTGTGACTCCAACAATACAATTAAATCAATGTGTTTTCTTAATGTCTTCTGGCTCTTAGATTAAAGAGCAGCAGAGTAATATTACACCAGTGTTAGTGCACCATGTAAACTGATAGAGTGCACAAATCAGATTATTGTACTGAATTCCATTTCCCGCTAACGACTGTCTGTGTTCCACTAAACTTGGTCATGACTCGCTGACATTAAACTTCTCTTAAATTCAAGCCAAGTTTATTTCTTATTGTCTGTATTTCATTTTATTATTATTATTCTTTATTTTTAACATCCTGAAGTTGCAGTCGTGGGATAATATTTGATACGTCCCTGAACACAGACTGTTTGTGTATTATGTTTTCTTAAAAAGTTTTTAAATACAAAACATTTTTTGTATAATTTAAAATTATAGAAATTATTTAATATGCAGCATAGGCCTACTTGAGAAATAAAACAAAATAACAACACTCAACTTAATAAAAAATCTAATTAAATATGAATTAATCTAAATGTAATGGTTGCTGCTTTGATCAAAACATAACTCAAGCAAATCAACTCTTAATCTTTTTAAAGACTGCAAAAATATTTTCAAAAGCAACTAAATGTGGGGTAATTTTACGAAAAATTACATTTGTTAAAATATAATTTACTTGTAACACAAAAGTTTAATTTTTATGTTTTGAGTAAAAATACCAAACTTTACCAAATGATGGTCAAAGATTGATAGTTATTTGTTTTGAAATTAACTTAAATAAATACGAGTCTTTGCTGCCCCCTTATGGCGAAAGAAATGACAGCAAGCCCCCACTAGAAACCTCACAGAACAGCCCATGTTAACCCCAAAGAGGAGTGTTGTGCATTTAGGGGTGCTGTAGTCTCGCAAAGCCAGACCAAACTACAGCAAGTAGTATGGTCTGGAAGCACTCCGTTTAGAGCCGTCTATTCGGGGGGGAAACTGGGCTGGCCTGTTTTTATTTCTTTAAACCAATCACAATCATCTACGGCGGGGCTAACCCTGGGAAGCAGCCAATGGAGGCATAGCGTTGTTTGCCGACGCCAGCGCTTAATAGACGCTGGCGGAAGTGGTCAAGCCAGACTAGGGGTGCTGTTATTAATTTTAAAAAAAAAAATTACTCTACGATAATGAGTGGTGGAAAGTAACTATGTATGATAGGCTGTATTTACTCAAATACAATTGTGAAATACTTTTCTTAGTATTTCATTTTATGTGACTAACGTAAAGGGTTCGATTTGTGGTGGTTAGATCACTAAGAACGAACACCAGTATATGTGAATTATTATTGTTTTTTAAATCTAAACTATTTATTCTTCAATAAAGGTTTTGCATGAATTTAATATTGAGGATCTTATGTCAGTAAATTATCTCTCACTGTTTCTTTATAAATTGACATTTAAAGGAGCTATGAGGAACTTTTAAATATTTCTGAAACAGTCTCATTTTTCCTCTGATGATCATAAATTACATGTAACAGCAAACGAGACCATCAGTGCAAAGGTCGCTATTTTATACAGTTTTTCTTAATGCCTTTGTCATGGGTACCTGTGATATAAAATAACATGACTGATATTGTTACAGCCTTTATGTATGTTAATGACAAAATAATCATTATATTAAAAAAAAAACTTTCAAGAATGCAAAATCAATTCCATTTGAAGTTTATTATAATCTAGATTAGTTACAAAACAACCGAAGAGTCGGGCATGACGTACTGCAATCATCTGAATGACGTACACTCTCATTTATACACTTTCTCTCACATTCCACACAGAAACTTGATCAAGGTGTTTGTGATTCACAGCAGTGTATATTCACTATGTGCAGCTATACACACACAGATGTTACAGTTTATGATAAATTGTTAACATGTATACACACACACACACACGCACGCACACACGTTACAGTTTATGATCAATTGTTAACATGTCCACACACACACACACACGGTACATTGATCAATTGTTAACATGTACACACACACACACACACACAATCTTCTGTCTTATGGCTGCATGCGAATGGCTCCGTCCAGCCGGATGACCTCGCCGTTGATCATGGGGTTCTCGGCCAGTGATGTCACCAGGTGGGCGAACTCCGCGGGGTCTCCCAGGCGCGAGGGAAAGGGCACCTGGCGCGCGAGGAAGGACTGAACCTTCTCTGGTAGACCGGCCAGCAGCGGAGTGGAGAACAGGCCTAGAGGGAAGAAAGAAATACACATAAATATTGAGATGTTTTATGGTTTTATTCCCATTGAAGGAAACGAATAAAGAATAAATAAGTTATAGGAGACCAGGCCTAGCCTGGCTCCGCCCGCCCGCCTACTTCCGGACAAATTAGGCTCGTTCGACCTGTCGCCGTCTTGCTAAGACCTGCGCAATTATGACGCTCGTCTTGCTGAGCGCACTGCATTATGGTTAGACTTTTTGTCCCACTTGCACCCGTGGCTGGCTGCGGCTCGGCTGCTTGAGACTTTGAAGTCCCGCGGTATCAAGACGGACACAGACACTGGAGCAAGTCGCTGCAGTTGCTCCCCACGGGCTGCGGGAGCGAAATGTCTGATGGGAAACGTCTTGCTGACAGGCGGAGCTGAGCGCTAATTGGGAGTTTAAACCTCGTGCCTTTGATGCGTTTCCCTAATTGGTTAGGCAAAAGTCTGACATCACCGCTCAAAATTAAATTACGATCCATTCTTTTTGATTTTAATTTATGTTTAATCATTAGGCCGCCACAATATGCATCTAAGCAGAAATGTACTTAATCAGAGTTAAACCTCTGAACCCTTGACATAGAAATGATTTGGATGTGTAACTCTCCTGTATAGATATATTTAAAAGTGAACACAAACTTGAGTCACATAAGATCTTGGTGAAGTGATATCTTTATACCATTAAGATTAAATCGTAGGCTTATTTCCAGTGATCTAAATGGTCTGGGAATTGTATTTTACATGTAGTGTCGCAAAGCCAGACCAAAACTACAACAAGTAGTTTGTTTGTTACACATCATAATACAGTTCATCATATCCATCTCTACAATAATAATAAGGGATCTTTTCTTAGACCTTCTTTATTTAGGCCGATCATATTCGTTATGTGAAGGGAGAAATACTAAACCTCCTTTATTTGGATTTGTAAATTATTCTTGTAAATTATTCTTTATCACTTAAAAGTAGGTGTTCTAGTAAAGTAACAAGAAAGATAAAGATGTGTGGGGAATGGGGATATTAGCTTATATCTCGTTTCTTGTTTTGAAAATGCCCCTCGCTTTTAAAGTGTTTACTCGTCTTTGTGTTGTGTTCTGCTTCTAATCGGTTGTAGCATGTGTGACTCTCCTGCGAATATGTTTCTAATAGGCCTTCAAAATAAAACTAGAAAACGAACTGCATCCGCAACAAGGACGCTACTTCCGACTCGGAGCTGTCCGGCTTCAGTCAGGCATTTTCGTCACTCCCCCGACTGCACTCGGCTACTCTCGTCTACTTTCCAGACGAGCTGAAAGTTAGGTCGAACGAGCCTATTTTATTTTCCCTTCAGTAGTCAGTCTGGGTGTACAGCCCATTTCCCAGTTTTGCCGGAGATTCGACAGCCGGTCCAATCAGCGAACAGAGCGAGTGGCTGAGAACGATGACGTCGAAGTCGCGCTCCAGTTTCAGTTGCCAGAAGCCGGCTCATGACACACGTGACGACCAAACGTTATGCGATTGGTTGGCTAATCCAGAGTGGCACTGGGCAGATCCAATAGTTTTAAACTTTAACAGACACCCGCCTCCATGAGTGAACGTTTGCTAATTACAGCGCTGCCAGACCTTCTGTACAAATGAAATGAAGTACGATGGTCTGGTAGCACCAGGCTAGAACAGGCCTAGAGGCACCAAAGAAAAAAATAACACTATTGATATTGAATAGAAAATGTTTTTATTCCGAAGAAGTAAAGAAAGAAAAAAAATAAAAAATAAACAATAAAATAAAAGTGAAAGAAATCAACAATATTGAAATTGTTTGACTTCTGTCCAATTTTGCAATCCCCCATCACGCCTTCTACATATTTAAAGGTGCAGTGTGTAATATGACATCATCAAGAAAGTTCTAGAATGCAACACTCCCTGGGTAACCCCAACCCTTTCGAACAATAACAGAAGCTACAGTGGCCTTCAAGGACAAGAACAATTCAAATTTTTAAACAATGCACCTGATGACATTCCAACTATGACACTTTCAAGATGGCGGCACTAGGCCTTGGTCCAAGATATGCAGAAATATGGACATATTTCTAAGGGAAAAAATAATAATTAAATTTTTTTTTTTCGGCTATTATGGATTAAATTAAATGCTCTTATGGATATTATAATTACTTTCTACAAAATCTGCTAGGAAATAAAACCCAAAAGATTCGAGCGGAGTGGAGAACAGACCTACAGGGATTGAAAGAAAATATACATAAATATTGAGATTGTTTTATTCCTGTCCCATTTCCCATCAATCTGATTAATTTGAGTGTATCTTTATTATCCTTTTATTATTATTATTATTATTATTATTATTATTATTATTATTATTATTATTATTATTATTATTATGTATATACACTCTTTTATTTATATTTTACTATTATCCTTATTTCCTTATTGCTAGTTTTATTTCTTTAAGTTTTTTTTGTATTAATGAATTTGTATTTTTTCCTCTTCCTTTCTTCTTTATAAGATTGTTATCTCTGGATATGGAATTGCTTATTGATGGATAGATCTGAATCGTGGTGTATGTCATGTATTTTATTTGTTTTCTGCTGTTTGTGTTGGTAGCGGCATCTAGTGGTGAGATTCTAGATTGAAATGCTCCCTTGCTAACCCCTCTCCCTTTGAGAGAATTTACAGAAGCTACGGTGGCCTTCAAGGACAAGAAGCTACTGAAGATAACATCATCAACCACAATTTTGCCCAAATGTTTATTGTTGCATGAACTTTTTATTTTATGTTTTTCATTGAAAAAGTATTAAAAGATTATCAACTTTTACAACTTTTATCAACATACAGCTCTGGACAAAAATAAGAGAGCACTCCAAATGTTCAGTGTCTCTCGTTTTACTATTTATAGGCACATGTTTGAGTAGAATGGACATTTTGGTTTTATAATATAAACTACTGACAACATTTCTACCAAATTCCCAATACATTTTTTGTCATTAAGAGCATTTCCATTAAATAATGTAGAGATGAAGATTGAAGAAAAATCCAGACTGGTCTCTTAATTTTTTCCAGAGCTGTATTTAAAAATAATAATAATAATTCTTTGAGTTCCCATAGTAACGGTTTACAGTGTTTTGAGTGTGTGCACATACCGGGCGCTATGGTAACGACCCTGATGCCCATGGGAGCCAGGTCTCGTGCGATGGGGAGGGTCATTCCAACGATCCCTCCTTTAGACGCGGAGTATGCTGCCTGGCCCACCTGGGAGGAACAAGATAGGGAGGAAAAGGTGTTAAAAAGTGCAACCATTGGGGGGCGCCCTTAGCTCAGTTGGTAGGGCGTCCCCCCCATGGGCCTCGGCCAGCAGCGGACCCGGGTTCAATTCCAGCCCGTGCGCGTTCTCTGCATGTCACTCCCCTCTCTGCCCCATTTCAACTCTGTCTCTACACCATCAATAAAGCATAAAAATACAAAAAAAAAAAAAAAAGAAATCGACCACTTTAGTTATTTCTATTATTTGTGTGTGTGTGTGTGTGTGTGTGTGTGTGTGTGTGTGTGTGTGTGTGTGTGTGTGTGTGTGTGTTTGAGTGTAAAGGTTGAATAAAACCGTGCAACCTCTTAGTTATTTCTATTATTTGTGTGTATGCATACATGTGTGTTTTTGTGTGTGTGTTTTGTATGTGTGCCTGTGTATATACATGTATATGTGAGTGCATGTTTATGTGTGTGTGCATGTGTATATGTGTTTGGTGTCCGTATATATGCGTGTGCGTATGTATGTGTGTGTGTGTGTGATGTATGTGTCTGTATGTCCGTATATA
>CM049404.1:29552500-29595000 GCA_026929865.2 Hyperoplus lanceolatus | reverse complement strand
CTGTGTATTGTGATAGAGTTTGGCGTGTGTACAGGTTTATCTTTCTCTCTGCTCACCTTGATGCATCGTATGTTCGCCATGTTGGTTCAGGGACAAGCGGACGTGACGTAACAACGAAGGTCGTCTATTTTAACAGGAGCCGATAAGGGTCAAAGATTTTAAAAAAAATTGTCTATGAAGAAGAGGAAAATCCCTTAAAGATAATAGAATGTATTGGAAATGTTCAGAACAGACTTGGAAGAAGAATATTATTCTCACGAGTATTTTTTAATGAGTGTAGGCGCTTGACGGAAAACTAGTAGGCCTATAGTACATACATACTTTGAGATAATAGTAATTTATTTTTGAATATATATTTTTTAAATAAGTGTTGTTTTTCTAACTTCCCTTGAGTTTTTGTAAATTCTATATATTTTTTATTTACACGAATCATTACTGCAGCACTATCTATCTGTCTGTCTGTCTGTCTGTCTGTCTATCTATCTATCTATCTATCTATCTGTCTGTCTATCTATCTATCTATCCATCCATCAATCTGTCTTCTGAAATGATCTAAATCGCTGGCATAAAACATTCCATTGAAAAGAATGAATTTATGTCTGACCCGACACAGAAATACGGACGGAGTGACACCTCTTTCACTTCAACGCTTCTTCGGTCACACAACGTGTTGGTGTATTCAAGCCCCGCCCCCTCTAGTCTGACCTGACCAATCAGAGAACGTCTCAGGGAACGCCCCTCTCATGGCAGCACGTGATTGGCTGAATAAATGAGAACGTTGGCCAATCATAGCGGCTCTCCAGGGTCAGCTCAGGCGAACAACCGATGCTACTGACGGAGTTACATGTTCAGCAAGATTTTAACAAATTTACAGGTTAAAAAAAAGCTATAGCCCGTTATTTGACACACAGATAAAGATTTTACATATTGTATCTTTACATTCGTTAGTCTTTCCTAAATAAATGGATAAAAAATTGATTTTTATGACACACAAACAAGGCACATGACAACATTTATAGTTTTCAGTAATAGGGATACATCCTTTATTTCAAATTGGAAGCAAAGATACAGCATGTAATATAAACAATTGTCATATTATACAAGTCTCACCTTAGTTTATTATTTAAGTCTTAGCTGTCATACTTGTGTTTCTCTTATATTGCACTGTTGAAGGAGCACAAGACTAAAGAATGTCATTGCCAGCGACTGCTCTGTAACTGTTGTGCATATGAAAATAAACAATCTTGAATTTTTTCTAACGACAGATTAAGAGCCTCTGACTTCAGCATCTTCCCAAGTAAACAGAACTTAAAGTAGAGCTGCACATAATTCATCATTACAGTGGATTTGCTTAATCATGAAATATCCAATATAATCTTAACATTTGCAACCTACAATGACGACTGTCAAACTAAGATCTCTCTCTCTTTCTCACACACACACACACACGAAGCTGGAGCATCATGTAGGAGCATTAGGCCACATTATGGAAGGCAGTAAGTTGTATAGTTGTATCTCCAAATTAGGGGTTAATTAATATCCCGAACCCCACAACAACACAACTTACTACCTCACCACAACACAGCCACAAACATCCGGCCCGGGAGCACTTCATACAAAACAAATCCCTGCGTTCCAAATCGCATACTTTTTCTTTTTCCTACACTGCATACTAAAGTACAGAAGAGTTTTAGGGGCCACAGGACAGAGAAAAAAAATTAGATAAGGAAGATTTTTTTTCTTTATTTCGAGAAATGTCAAGAATAAAGACGAATACTCCAAAATGCTATTGGTGTTAGTGGGGCATTTATGTATTTTCAGCATGCTACAATTGATATGCATGTAATGAGACGTCCTAAATCTAACCTTGGGGTTACTTTTCCATGATATATTCTCATAACTGAATAAACAAAAACTTTCCTCACAGGAAAATGTGATCCCTGGAACACAGTTTTAAGTTAGAAAAGCTTCCTGAAAAGTTACTGTTTCACTTTTGTTGTTTACAGCAGCAGGGCCCACAGTTTGGTTCCAGGTGCCTCAAAATAATAAATATGATCAATCAAAAGATATTGAATTTACATGTATTTTAGTGCACATTTGTTCCTGTTCGCAGCAGGGGATTTCCCTTCTAAGTAAAACCTGGGTAAAAATATATCAAAATCAGGGCGCTCCGGTGGCGTAGTGGATAGAGCGTGTACCATATTGGCTACGGCTTTCGTTGCAGTGGTCTTGGGTTCAAATCCGACCCGTGGACCTTTACTGCAGGTCATCCCCCTCTCTCCCTCTCTCTCTCTCTCTCTCTCTCTCTCTCTCTGTCTCCCCATTTCAACTCTGTACTATCTAATAAAGCTTGAAAATGCCCCCCTCAAAAAAAATCTAAATATATCATCCACAATACATGTTCCACCTTCCTACAGGAGTCCAAACTGTAACTAAGCAGTGAATGTAAGCAGGTCTTCTTGTAGCCGGGGCGATGGTTTGGTTGCCGTGAGAAAGACAGTAGGCTGTATAGTTATCTCCCAGATCTGGTGTGATCCTAAAACTATACAAACTACTACCTCATCCCACAGCTCCCGCGGTCTCCTCCGGAAAACAAATCACTCAGTAAATATTATTTTAGAGCTCTCTCTCTCTCTCTCTCTCTCTCTCTCTCTCTCTCTCTCTCTCTCTCTCTCTCTCTCTCTCTCTCTCTCTCTCTCTCTCTCTCTCTCTCTCTCTCTCTCTCTCTCTCTCTCTCCTACCTGTCCATACTGTGTGGGCGCTGGAGAAATAAAAATATATTCCAGTGTCTATTCACAGCACAACAGCTAATATATTAAATATAGAATTAAACTTCCCTGCAATATTTTGTGCAAAGTTTCTGGTAAGACATAAGTATTAGGACTCAACCATTCACAAAATAAATGATGTCACCTCAACTCAAGATGGGCTCCAGTGCCTAACGAGAGGACCTAGGGGGACAGAAAGATAAATATAAATGACATACTATCAATAATAAGTAGCCGGACATAACAAACTAACATTGATTATTTAAGTCAAGTCAGTATATTACAAACCCTTGATTCAGAAAAAATTTTTAGAGTATATATAAAAAAAAAAAATGTAAGAAAGGGGGGCGGACAGAGAGTACATGTCAGGGGCACAGAAAAAATAAATAAAAAAATTAGCAACTTGCAAGATGCAAAGGGTGACACTGTTGTTTGTTATGGTTTGTATTTGTTTTTGAGATTTGATAATTAGAAATTTGTATTCATATTTTTGTTTATAATAATAGTTTCTTCGCCAATATCTTGAATTGTGCGTTTCAGTTTATTGGAATAAAACCAAAATCACTGCCGTTTCTGTTCGTCTCGTTAGCTAAATATCTTAACTGCATTTTCTAAGATTTGAATGATAATTGACAGAAATATCTATAATTTTTCTATCAAATTCATGTATTTCATATGTTGGTGTTATAGTAGGCTATAGTATAGGCTTTACATCAGCAGATAAAATGTAATTTAAAAGCTCTTGAATTAACCTTATTGTAGTCCTTGTAGTAATGTCATAGTAAAAAAAAAATTGCAAGTCACATAAGTGTCAAGTCCGGAATCTAGTCTGATACACTGAACCTTGAGTTTTTAGCCTGAAAACGGTCATAATAGACATTTCTGCAGAAAGACATGAATCTGGGTGGAAAGATAGGACGCTGAATTCATCCTGATTCACGGACCTGCCGATAGCTTACATCCTTAAAACCAGGTGATGCTAAAATGCTAACACGAGCACCATTCTCATCCGTTGTCCAAGCTACTTACCACTGTTTCCATGACGCCGATATCTTTTTCAATTAGTAAGAAGTGAAACTATATTATGCTGTTGTTGTTGAAGGGCAAATGTAAAAGGTTTTAGGTGCAGCTAGCTAGTATGTAGCCAGCAGTGTTAGCTAGTGACAGCTAGCTGCTGGAATTGGCGGTTCTCGTCCTCGTCAGTCCGCCAGGGGCCGAGTGTCGTCACAGGGCCTCCCCGCCCCCTGAGCACTCTATCCTGGGTACGTTCTGCTCCATGTCCCGCTATTTGTCTGGTTCTCCACGGCATAGATACAAACCTATAGCTAATAACACCACCAGTACAGCAGCAGCGTTGATTTGTCTGGTCTGTGCCTCGCTTTACCAGCACGCCAAAAAATGAAGCAAAAAAAAAAAACACGTGACCGCCCCCCACACCACACACGCAGTTAAAAAAAAAAAAACGAGGCGTCATGACGTCACGTTTAAGTCAGAAAGGTGACGCAGTGATTTTTCTGAATGCGGGATTTTCTTCTGCTACTACAACCACAACTACACTACACACATCTTCACAAAACGTTTTTTTCTTCTTATGAATGGAAACGATTTTCCAAAGATGAAGTTGAGAAAATAAGACGGTCAGACGGATAGACTACATTCACTGTCGTTGTGTCACACATTCATCAAATGGTAATCTCGGACTGTAGCCTATATAATAAAATATACTGTAGAATACACAAAAAAAATATGTTTCGTGAGTCTGTATAGAAGCGTACATTATTTATTTTTTTATTTACTTTATTTGCAAATTAACAATACAAATAGGCGTAGTGCAGAGCTGGTACTATATACAAATAGTTATAAAACCAGGAAATATTCGGTTCCACATACAATCTGGATAGTTTCTTAATTACAGTAGGATATAAGTAATATCTTGATAATTGTGATACTTTATGAAATTTCAAAATAAAGTAGCTTATTCATGAGATGTAATTTATTTGCTTGTATGTCTTATTATAGCGATCGAACTGGTCTTCAATCTGCTTTCTTCCACGACAATTTCCCTTTTAAAATAAAGACACTGGGACACCATCAAAATACTTTTTTTACTAAAAGAATAAATTTTATTTCAGCACTGTAAGTCATTTCCCAACCAGTACAAACATGACTGCCATCTTTGTCTCTTTCTAAACCCATTCCTCCCCTCCGTCTGTGTGAGAGCAGACCACCAACAGCCAGACAAAAAGTTTAAAAAAAAAACTTCAAACGGAAAAAAAAAAAAAAAAAAAAAAAAAAAAACTTTCTTTTTCTCAATCTTTCCACAAACAGTCTGGTGCTTCCATAATGCTAACATTGATGACAAATTATACCAACCATAATTATAACAGCAATATGATGATAATATTTCTATAACAATAATATTATGGATAATTTTCTTTTAACCCTTTTTCAATGCACAGGTAAATATATTTTTTTTCCGGAGGTGGGGAGACACAGCCTTGTACTGAAGCACATGCAACGGTACTCTTGAAACTGTGGGCTAGACAAAAATGCCCTTTTTACTTGGACTCTGAAATGGGGAGCTTGGGGGGGATTATACTGGTGTTTTTGGGGTGTTTTTTTGAGGAGGAGGGGAAGTGGCAGTGTAGAGAGAGACAGACAGCATAAGGGACCTTTAATCCAAAACTGTGAGAATCCTGCAAGTGGTTTAGAACAGGCGCTAACACAACGGGGGTGACTCTTGACTTTTCCACATTCTGTATGACAGACAATAATACTGTTTTGACTCCTACAACACTTCTACATCGGACATTTCGATTCAGGGACTTTTGGTTCTTCTTAAACATTGGCGAGCTCTTTCAGGAAACTGTTTTTAACATTTCAACGGTCACAGAGATGGTGAATTTTCCTCACAAGAACTTCAGCTGAGATTTTTTTTTTTTTTTTTTTCATGGAAATTTATCAGAAATTCATTTAGTCTTTTAGAGATGTAGCACTCACTTTCATTTTCGAAAAATGGGTGCATTTTCACAAATTCATAGCTTCAATCATCTAAAATGTCACAAAACAATAGAAGGAAGCCTTTAAAATATCTCAAAACCCAGAGTTTTTTATAATGAAAATAATATAATTAAATAATTAAAATTATAATAATTAAAAATAATAATTATAAAATTCTCAAATTTCTGATGCTGGACCAGGGAAAAATTGGCTTCTCTGTTAAACCATAAACAATTTTTAGCAATTTATTTTCAGTGAAATTGATCAATCGACTTATTGTCGCAGTTTATGTCGTAGTTCCAAATTAATGAATTAATTTCTTAATTTTATCGACAAATTGTCTAATTAGGCCTACAGTCTTTTTTTCTGAGAACACATTTCAGGAGGCAAACTGATCTCAGATGTGTTTTTTGAGGAAAATTCAGCCACATTCAACAGCATTAATGCCCTCATCAGTCAATCAATCAATCTGGGAAGTCGAAAAAGGCAAGTTCGATTAAGCACAACATTTACATGAGGGCGCCAAAATCCCCAGCACGCCTGAAAACGTATCGTGTCAATGTGTCATTCATTCCTTTGCGTTACCGTAGTAACTAAAATTCAGTCAAAAGAGACGTTACAGGGTTTGAGTGACAGGGAGTGGTGAATTTACCCACAATGCCTAGAACTTGTAGAACATCCGTCACTCACTGTCCACACACAAACTATTCCATCCGTCTTTCTTCCCCTGTCTGTCTGCGTCTCCACAACCACGAAATAGACGTAATAAATTCACCGTAACCTCACAGACCTGTCAAGAGAAATCACACGTGCTGTAATGTCATAATATATAGAGTCATACTCATCAGAAAACGTGTTACTCTGGGGCAAACCGTTGACATTTTGGGGCGCGATATAGTTGGGATTACTGGGTGTATACTTTGGTTCTCGGGGTGTTTTACAACTGGAGATGTTTCGCTGCTTTTGTGCAAGGGCGCTGCGTTAGATTAGATAATAAACGAGTCGACCACGAAAAAACTGTTTCATCTGGGGGGATATTACGAGAATAAAAAACATAGTGCAGACGACGATTTTTAAATTTTCGCAAAAAAAAAAAAAAAAAAAACGGGAAATATTAATTTTTACTTACGTACATAATAAACGGTGGTCTAAAGATGCCATATATAAAATACAGGTAAGGAAAATCGCAATCATTACAGTTTCAAATCTCTAGGTTGGCTAAGCGTATTTCAGTACTAACTGAAGCAATGGTAGAAGGATTAGATTAAGAAGATGTAATAATAACATTAAAAATAGTAAGAAAAAACACATTTTTGCACAATTGAATAAAACCGTTGTGATTTTTTTTTTATAACCTTTTCAGAAATTTTTTTGTTTGTTTTTTTTTACTCCAGACTCTGGCTAGTACATTACAGAAACTGATTATCAACGTTAATATTTATTTACCTTTTTACTGTTAGTTGGGGGGAGTTGATTAAGGGGGCGGGGCAGCCCGAAAGAGAAAAAAAATATAGAGAGAGAATGGCCATTAGAAAGTTTAACGGTCCTAACTTGCTAAAGAGAGGAGAGGCATAGCGGAAGAGTGAAAGATTGAAGAAGAACTGAAGTACAGGGGTGTGGGGAAGGGGTTAACCTATGTGTGATATATCGGAGTGTGTGACTGCTTTGAGTGAGAGCTTGGTGAGCAAGTGTGTGTATATTTATGTGTGTGTGAGTGTGTAGTCTATAGGGGTGATATTAGGGGCAGAGTAAAGAAGAGAATGACAGTTTTGTAGGCGAGAAAGTCATAGCAGTAGGCGTAGGGGGTGGGTTAGGATAACAAGCATAAAAATCACTGATCAAATATCTATCGAACTAAAACAGACAAAAGGACAAAGAGAGGGACACTACATCATGTTATTGTGTTGAATTTTTTTTCTTTTTTCTTCCATACTAGCTACTGTGTAACTCAGGGTTTAACATCTATGTATCTGTGTGTGTGAAAATGTGAATGTGAATGTGTGTGTGTGTGCGATGGTCGTTTCCGTGCCTACACCAAAACACCTCTAACGTGTATTCTTTTAAAAGTGTCCATGCAAAGTCGAAAATGTGGGATATTTTTTCTGTGGTTGTCAGTAGAACGTGTTACCGAATGATCTGCGATGAAACGGCACAGAGTCACTTCAGCATGAAAGCAGAGTAACAAATGCAACTGAATACCTGTCTTGTCGTGTGTATATGTGTGTGTGTGTGTATGAGAGTTTGTGTGCGTGTGTGTATGAGAGTTTGTGTGTGTGTGTGTATGAGAGAGTGTGTGTGTGTGTGTGTGTGTGTGTGTATGAGAGAGTGTGTGTGTGTGTGTGAGCGAGCGTGAGTGTGTGTAACGGTTATCTGGCGAGCGAATCAATAAGAGGGCGGTCGTACACCAGATCACACTCTGGGGCTCGCCACAGAAAAAAAGCCATCTTCTAACAATGTACGTTTTTTTTTGCGATACACATATCTTGTACTAATGTCAAAAGTTGAAAAGCAGTTATCTAGTATTTTCCGGCCAGTGGAGCTATATAAAGATATATATTCTCTAGCCTATAGTCTTGGTTGTCTGTGTATTACAGTCCTGTGTTGTGTGTGTTAAAAATCCCAACGCTATTAACCATTTAACTCTTAACCTAGGAACAGCTAACAGCACTCCGATCGTGTGCTTTAAAATCCCTATTACGAATAAACGGCTTATATAAAGTCCGAACTTCGATTTTCTTTTTGGTGTAAGAGTGACGGCGTCCCGAGCCTTGAAGTTATGAGTGTAGGCCTACACTCAAATGGCCGGGTTTCAAACGGTCAGCGTACTGTATGTCACTGTAATGGTATTGAGTTCATAACTGAGGGGATGTGTCATTGACGCGACTACATTAACACTTACATATATATAGTATAGCCAGGGTTCTTTATCCTTCAAAAAACGGCAAATTTTCTCTCAAAAGCTGTTTTACTTTGTATGTCTTTTTATGTCAATTTCCGTGGCACACGATAAGAGCAACAAGTCATCAACATAGTAAGAAAAATAAGGTGCTTCTTGTTGACATTTTGAGCTCATTTCAAAAACCTCTTTTAAGTAAATTTTTATAGAGATCGTATATGGCCAGCATCTCTCAGGCAGTTATTTTTATTTATATCCGTTGGTCTTACTGCTTTTTTTTTTTCATTTTGCAGTTGTGCTACCAAGTAAACGGTTTTCGAGTTGTATGTCATGTTTCATTCCGTCTATCAAGATGATGAGATCTACTATAATAATGTGAGTGGGGGACACATCTTCATTCTCTACAAACATAAGTGCTCTAATAAAACAATTCTTTCAGGCGTCTCAGATTGTGTGCGGAACCCTTGTGGATTCCGCGATGAGGCCTCTCTCTCTCTCTTGTCATGTGACTTGTGAAACCGAACCCCAAAAAATCCTCACAACCCATTCGGGACGGAGGTACTTTTTTTTGGGGGCGGGTATAATAAGTGCTTCCTGTTGGTCTTAAAGTGACACACCGGAGCTTATCGGGAGGGGGGGGGGGGTATATCGTCTTGACAACAGTTGATGTATGTTGCCACGCCCCTTTTTTCTGTTACATCACTGGCTCGCCTCGTGTAAAGCGGCGAGCATTTTTATAATACACTTTGGAAATAACGTTTTTGTCTTTCTTCTCGTTAGAAATCTGAAATGATTCCCGGGGGAAAATTCTCGACGTGGAGAAAAATCGACGGCGGGGAAGTCACTTTCATTGCAAAGTCCTGGACTGATCGCGTGAGGCCAGTCTTAGAGGGGAAAACAGTTAACCCATTTCTTTTCCATCTTTTTTTTTTGGCCTTAACTCCTCAGAAAGGTGCGTCAGAGAGTTTTATTCATATCTTTATAATCACCTGGTAGAGGACTTTCCAGTGTGGTTTAACATTTCTTTCTTTTTAAACAAAAGTGCTTTCTTTGTTTGGAAACCACTCTTGTTCACATTCTGACGTCTCTCGAATAGATTCTCTACCTTTTAAACGTAGTTCTACATCATGTCATAACGATTTTACGATTAAGCGCAGGGGACACCCCATAACAGACGGGCAAATACACACCTGTACGGGGGGCTGGTTCAAATTAGGGCTGGGCGATGTGTCCGAAAATGTTTAATTAGGATATCGATAATTATCTCGATAAATGTCAAATCGTAATTTCTTTCTTGTTTAAGTGCTTGTAAAGGGGCGCTGTCACTCATAGTTTTAATTCCACTACGATTAAAACATGTCAGCCAATTGTAGCTAACTATTCCTGCGGCCTGATTGGCTGTTTGTATTCTTCTTCTTTATTTATTTAATGGCAGATGGCAACTTGTGGTTAAGGTGCATTAGCTCTAGCTTCTACCGGTCGTTTAACTTTTAAGAAATTTGACATTTGTGAAAAATTTCTAAAATCGGGGGAAAATGATACTGTGATGATATTTTTTAATCGCTACATAACCCAGCCCTAGTTCAAACTCTTTATATATTTAAATACAACATTAAGTGCTTCTGTTAGGGAAATACAATCAAAGCTTTTGGAGATAAGGACAAGGGAGGGGTGGGGGGGCGGTGGAGAGAATAATATAATAATGCACTTTTTCAGGAGCAGGGTAAATATAACTTGCA
The DNA here is from genome assembly GCA_026929865.2 of Hyperoplus lanceolatus. NCBI lineage: Eukaryota > Metazoa > Chordata > Actinopteri > Uranoscopiformes > Ammodytidae > Hyperoplus > Hyperoplus lanceolatus. The sequence goes on along the minus strand of CM049404.1, from coordinate 29,584,597 downwards.
TACATTGGGGGCTTAAGGTGCATAAATTCATGGGGGTCACTCACTTAGCACTGCTGACGCTAGGCTATGCTACATAGGTCAAAGTAAGATAGCACATAGCATAAAAATACCTAGAAGAAGAAATAGTGCTTAGTTTTCAATAACCAATCAATTGATAGAGGGCTTTTTCGCTGTTAGTAAAATATACTAACGTTTAGTTTTTGTGGTGGTGGTGGGGGGGGGGGGCGGACGAGGGGGGTCACTGCACAGAAGAATGATACTCACTTTGTATCTCTCTGAAAAATTCATGTAAGACAAAGAAAGAAAAAAAACACGAGATCGCTATGGCAACAAACCACATCATCGTCAACAACACGACTAGCGACCATGGCGACCAGATGCTGTAACCGTTGGAAACCACATCCAAATCCGTCACCGTATCTAACCGAAAGCTTTAAACATCTGTGTGCAGAGATTCAAAAGAATAAGGGACCATTTAAAAAAAAAAAAAAAACTGTACAGATACCCATACGTACAAAGGGGGTAGGGGGTGTTTTTTTAAGTGTCGGGGCATAACAAAGGGGGCGCAGGGCTTCAAGCTTATTCTACTTTGAGTGCTTTTTAGGGAGGGACGCTTTAGGATATTTTGAGGGTCGGGGCGCATTACAGACTCACGGAGAAAAAACCTCTCTTCATAGAACAATGTAAAACCACATGAGAAAAAACTAAAACAGGAAGTAACAGCTAGCTAACCAATCACAGGGAAGCAGCAGGGGAAAAGTGGGCGGGGCCTTAGCAACGATCACCTGCTGCTTCCTGTGAGAGTTAGCACAGCCAGCTAGCACGCCGCGAGGGGCTACAAAAACAGGGAAAGGCAGTCGAACACAGAACTCTCTCAATCCATCCCATCCATCAATCAATCCGTCACTCCTCCTTCTGTAGTGCTCCGTCTGACGGGCAGTCGTCAAGGCAACAGGGGGCGACTACTACTTCTTCCTCCACAGCCACGGGCCCTTCTGATTGGTTGTCTCTGCTGGCTAAGGCACAGGGGATTGGCTGGCCCAGAGCGCAGGCCGCAGCGCTGCCATTCAGCTGCTGAGTGGCGACCTCGTCGGGCAACGGGTCGTCTGACGGCTTTGGGGGGCTGCTGCTGCTGCTGCTGGAGGGGGGGGACGACGTCTGGATGGGAGGGGGGGCAGAGGGTTAAAGAAATAGTTCTCACTCTCCGGCTCAAGAAAAGACAATAGAAACCATTCCTGTAACTGTTTTATGCATTTTTCAACCAGGTTAGCTTAGCTCAAACACTGCAGCTGGAGGGGGGGGGGGGGGGGGCAGAGGGTTAATACAACAGAGAGGATACGTAGATGTGATTTAATGTTTTGAGGAAAGGCAAGGCAAGTTTAAATATATGGCACAATTCAGACACAAGGCCATTCAAATTAATAAAGCTTTGGGGGGCTGCTGCTGGAGGGGAGGACGACGTCTGTATGGGAGGGGGGCAGAGGGGTTAATACAACAGAGAGGGGGGGATATGTAGATGATATTTTATGTTGGGACTATTCTCCATAATATGATGAAAAAAATAAAGACATAGCAAATGTTCGTGTGGTACCTGTGTTCTGTTGGCAGGTGTCTTCTTCACTCCGCGTACTTTCGCTGGAATCTCTTTACCTCTCCTGTGAACAAACACAAAGATGTTGAGATGTGAACACAAGAATCAATAGTCTGCTTTACATGAACAAAAGCACATTTTAAGAAGCACATTTTTACAGGTAAATATGTCAAACTATTGACAGATATTGTGTCACTCACCCAGTCTGTAATTGCCAACTTGCTTATTTTATTTATTTACTAATTGCATGCTAGTTTACATTTTGAATCTATGTTTATGATTGATCAGTTTATTTGTATAAACAACAAAAAGAAAGAAAAGTGGGGTATGTGATTTCTGATTGGTCAAAGTTAACATGAGCTGTACACTTTGAGAATCAGAGCGAGGCTCCGATTCTCTGTTCTTATTGGCTGTTGGGACTGTCCATTCACTTTGTTGGTGTAGAGCAGTGCTACTCATTACGCGGCCCGCATTACAAGGTGGAAATACAGACTAGAAAATATATTTAAACTTGCTCAGCCCTACGCAGACTGACAGCCGGGGTTGCCAGATTTTCGGTTTTCATGCATTACAAGGGAGAACGTGCTCTTGGGTGGATTGGGCTACTGTGGGCAAAAACAATAAAATCCCGGCCAATAAAAACATGTTATGCCGTCCATCACAGGCATGCTCACGAACATGCAGTATATTAAATCATTTGCAAAAACAATATCTCGTTTTATATCGCTAAATTGAACATTTAAGTTGGAGGATACAAACAACCTGGCAACCATACGCACGGCACCACAACAACGCTAGCTTGGATGCGATTTCAACATTTCATGCTGGCTATTTAACTGGTGTTATAAGGACTGAAATTGACTGAACATGTGCTGAAAATTGATAGATGTCTATTCATAACCAGTTGGGCACCAAGTGGACAGATACAAAGCTCCATAAACGAGGAAAATGAAGTGTTTTGGCTAAACTGCATATTGTATGTTCACTTTGATCAGGCAGGGTTCCCAATGTCACTGAATTATTCCAGAAAAATAATAGGCTGCTAAACAGCTCACATAGGACACAGTTGAATTAGCCTCTTAATCTTCCTCTCATAGTGCACCAGATTGATGCATTTACCTTTGAAAGGTAAAAAAAAAATATTCCAGGGGGGGAGGGGGAGGGGGTATTATATGAGCACACCCATTTTGATTGATAATATGTCATTCATAATTTTTTTTTTTACAAATCTTTGAATAAAAAGTTGGATAATCATTTATTCTTCAATAGCTTCCATGTTATGTGACCCAGTGTCTCCAAATTATTCCAGATAATAGTACACAGTCACACAGTTCTTCATTTTCCTCCAAAAGTGCACCAGATTGATGCATTCTGGGTTAAAAAGTACCAAATTTTCATACGGGGGAGTATGCCCCCGGACCCTCCAAGGACTGGGTTCCCTCTGTCTTACAATATTCCTTTGGAAACACTGGTTTATGAATTACACATTAATTAGCAGAGATGCTTATGGATGACTGGATGTATAGCTTTTGATAATCTGCGGTAAAAATGGCTCTCCTGTTGACTTTGTCCTGTAAATGCGGCTCTCCTGAAAAACATAGTGAATACCACTGGTGTAGAGCGTGTCAGGGAGGGACCAAAGAGAACAAGCTCCACCCCAGCTTTAACTGTCTCAAATATGTCTCTCACCCTTTCCCTGCTCCCACAGAGACCACCTGCATGTTGAAGCCTCGGCCTCTGATTGGTTTGTTCCCGGCCCACTGGCCCACCACCATCCCCGCAATCTCCAGCTTCCCTCCCTGGGGAGGGATCGACTGGAGGCCTGGAGAGGAGAGGAGAGGTTAGTACAGAGACTGGCATTTCTTACTGAATATTCCATATTGACAGCGTGACTGCATTATGCACATATTGTAAATATGTTTCATCATCAACATAAAAAAAATGTCCAAAAAATAGACAGAAGAAGAAATCGTGTGTAGCATAGCATGTGTGTGTGTAGCATAGCATGTGTGTGTGTAGCATAGCAGGTGCGTGTGTAGCATAGCATGTGTGTGTGTAGCATAGCAGGTGCGTGTGTAGCATAGCAGGTGTGTGTGTGTAACATAGCGTGTGTGTGTAACATAGCATGTGTGTGTGTAGCATAGCATGTGTGTGTAGCATAGCAGGTGTGTGTAGCATAGCATGTGTGTGTGTAGCATAGCAGGTGTGTGTGTAGCATAGCATGTGTGTGTAGCATAGCATGTGTGTGTGTAGCATAGCAGGTGTGTGTGTAGCATAGCATGTGTGTGTGTAGCATAGCATGTGTGTGTGTAGCATAGCATGTGGGTGTGTAGCATGTGTGTGTGTAGCATAGCATGTGTGTGTGTAGCATGTGTGTGTGTAGCATAGCAGGTGTGTGTAGCATAGCATGTGTGTGTGTGTAGCATAGCATGTGTGTGTGTAGCATAGCATGTGTGTGTGTAGCATAGCATGTGTGTGTGTAGCATAGCATGTGTGTGTGTAGCATAGCAGGTGTGTGTGTAGCATAGCAGGTGTGTGTAGCATAGCAGGTGTGTGTAGCATAGCAGGTGTGTGTACCTGGGAAGGCCCTGGGCCTGTGCTGGTTGGCGTAGTGTGGATGGTGGGGGTGGTGGTGAGGGGGCATTCCTCCCATGGGGCGCGGGGGGTAGAGCGGGGGCATGGGGTAGAAGGGAGGCACCATGGAGGGGGGCAGGAAGGCAGGAGGGGGGAGGGGAGGGGGAGGGGGAGGCGGGCGGGACAGGTTAATGCCCTCGAGGATGGCCTGCCGCATCTTCTCCACTTTGGACACCAGCTCCTCCTGAACAACACAGAGATACAGTTAGATATACAGATAGATATACACAGATAAGAGTATCCCTGCGTTCCAATAGGCATTCTTCCCTACTATTTAGTATGCCAGAAAAAGATTTAGGATGTCCCAATACATGCATGTCAATTGCAGTATGCCAAAAATACCTAGATGCCACACTAACTCCATTTGCATTTTGAAGTATTCATCTTTATTCTAGACATTTCTCAATATAATGAAAACAAATCTTCTTTATCCGATTTTTTCTTCTCTCCTGTGGCCCTAGAACTTTTCTGTACAGGTGGAAAAAAAACTATTTGCTAAAACCTGGTAAAATGCATTTCTCCTTGCTATTGACAAGGCTAATGTTTCTTTTGTACATTGTCCCTCTTCAAATTGATGTGGAATTGGTCTATTCTCGCTGAGTGCCTTGACGTAACCCCCAGCCCCCCCCCACCCCTTGCGCGAGTCAATCTTTCATCCATATCATATCAATAATTCAACCTCATAGCCTTTATATTTTTAAACCAGGACGTCCAGTATTTGGATCAAGTAGCTCATGACAAACTTGGTCTTTTATAACAATCTGTCAGGTACATATGAAATCAACATGTAGGTAAATACCAGAGTATCCAATCAGATTTAGTATCAGAAGAATCCATTTCAAAAGACAACAATAAAATGTAATGGGGACAACCCAGAGAGAGAGAGAGAGGGAGAGAGACAGACAGACAGACAGAGAGCAATAGAGACAGATAGAGAGAGAGAGAGAGAGAAAGAGACAAAGAGAGAGAGGGAGAGAGACAGACAGACAGAGAGAGAGAGAGAGACACAGACACACACACACTCCTGTTCGTACCTGCCCCTCACACATGTCCAGCAGTGCGGCGCGGTCTCTAGCGGCCCGGGCCAGTTTGCTCTGGAACAGTTTCCCGTCAAAGAATCCCCAGGGGCAACAGTGTTCCCACGGCAACGGCTGGCCACACACGTCATTGACGAAGAGCGCCGTGTCGACGCCCGCCATGAAGAGAGAGGCCAACTGCACCCCGCGAGAATCTACCTTCTCCACCTGACACACACACACACACAGACAGACAGACAGACAGACCAGAGGGGGAATCACAGCATGTTAAGGTCTATTAGAATGATATGAGTGAAAAACACAAGTGTAAAACAACAGCATTTAAAAGACTTTTAGAATGATATTATTGAGATGTCCCTACTGAATAACCATGCAGACAGACAGGCAGGCAGGCAGGCAGACAGACAGACAGACAGACAGACAGACAGACACAGACAGCATTTTAAGACTATTCGAATGATGAGTGAAAAGCACATGTGTAAAACGAAAGTACATAAAAAATACAATGTACAGGTCTTAAAAATGAATTTGTGACATTTTTAAGACCAAACCCAAATCTAAACCACAGTAGAGTGAGTGGTCTGTTACCTTGAGCTCCTGCAGTTGGTCGGGCTCGTAGAGCTGACTGGAAACGGCCTGAGCCAGAAAGGCATCCAGCTCATGTCTCTGGAGGATCCTTCCCCCCGGCCACTGCATCATATACCTGACGGGACGGGAGGGGAGAATTGAAAACTTAATTTAAAATCTTGGGACAACAATGCTTAATAAAGGGCAGGAACTACCGCAGACTACACACATTTAACCAAATTTTAAAAAAAACTTGATCACAAAATACAATATGAGCACTAGACATTTAGTAAAAACATTACGAAGTTCCTTCGGCTAATTAAAAAGGTGGAGTCAGCGATTTTGGAGAACATTTGATGCCAAAATCTGTGAATATCTCCTCGCAATCCAGTGTAAGTATATAGTCTATGCTCTGTAAACTGGTATGTTAACAAAGGGGGGCCTACCATAACCAGCAAAATTCAAATTTACAGAGCCTCAGCTGTGTATTAACACAGTGTTTGTAGTAATGTGTACCTGAGGACGCAGCACATGAGCAGCAGATGTTGTGGGACTTGTGCGGGGTTGAGGAGGGCGGGGCAGTCGGAGCGCATACAGGCCAGGAAGGCTCTGGTTCTCCGGGAGCGGTCCTCACTGGCCCGACCCAGCCACAGGCGCCTGAGGTTGGGACACGTCCACTCCCTGAAGCACAGCGCGGGCACCAGCTCCGGGGTCAGCGCAGACTTGGCTTTACCGCTGCTCCACTCCTTTACTATCACCGGAGGAACTGGAACACACAGGGCAGGGGGAGTTAGTGAGTGGGGGAGGGGTGTGAGTGAGAGTGAGTGTGTGTGTGTGTGTGTGTGTGTGTGTGTGTGTGTGTGTGTGTGTGTGTGTGTGTGTGTGTGTGTGTGTGTGTGTGTGTGTGTGTGTGTGTGTGTGTGTGTGTGTGTGTGTGTGTGTGTGTGTGTGTGTGTGTGTGTGTGTGTGTGTGTGTGTGAGTGAGTGAGTGGCATAGACGGTTTATTTTATTGGCTGTAGAAAGTTGAAACGTGACACTAGTATTTTGCAAGCAGCGATGCTAAAATATTCTACATCTGCTGAAGCTAGATACTGTTATCACACACTGCAGAGCAGGCTTACCAAAAACATCCAAGTCAGGTTACAACAATCAATTATGGATTTAAAATCTAAATTCCCATATTCCAAGGTTAGAAAATGACACAATGCCACATCAACTAATAACCTAGCATTTACACATTATAATGTAAACATGAAAAAACTTATTTAATAAGAATCAAATCAGAAATTTTAAGTTAATGTCCATGTAATTGCAATGATCACATTGTACTGTGATCATTGCAACTTTTCAGCATCTGTCCATATCAAACTTCCCTTTCCCTCCCACAACCATCTCCATCTTTATTTTTTTCCAGAGCTGTATAACCTAACCCTAACCCATCCGCTCACCTTCCAGAGGCGCCCTCTTGCGCATGGCGAGCCTCTCCAGGCGTCGGTGTGTCTCGGCCAGGCTGAAGAGCACACCGTACGCGTACTGTCTGGAGGCGCGGAACAGCAGCGAGGCCGGAGGCAGCTCAGAGTTACACTCATCCTCTATACACACTGGCATCTTCATCTCTCCCTGGAGGGGGAATAGAAAGAGATTAAAAAAGAGGATAAAAACATACAATTGAATGCACACACTTATTTTTTATAATTTTTTTATTATTTATTTGTTTTTGTCATTGTTGCTATTTTTGGAGAGAATTGTGAGAGCCTGTGTTTGTCTTGTGTATTGCATGTCTTTCTGAAGACCCTTTGAAAACGAGATACTACATCTCAAGGGGATAATCCTCAAATAAAAATTTTGAAATTAAAAAAAATATATAAAACATTATTTGCCGGTTGCCTCAATTGCAAACCAGTTATTTCATTTGACAGCATTGTTTAAGTAGTGTTTTGGTTTTGTCCATGCCGTACAAAGCAAAGCCAGGAGCAACACTGGAGAGCAGAGACGTGAAACAGCGATGACATGACGTGGCTCTCTAGCACGTGGAAACACAAACCGGTTCTTAAAAAGGTTCAAAAGTTGAACCAATTCCAAACCCGACACCAGCACAAGACCAGAAATAGAATCAGGTTCAAATTGGGAGTAAAAGGGACAAAGAGCTCTGAGGAGGGTCGTGTTGTGAGCCTGGTTCAATTAGACTCGTGACTTTAGGTCTTTGCAAATATAGAAATATATACAGCTCCGGAGACCACTCCAAATGTTCAGTGTCTCTCGTTTGACTCTTTAGAAGTATATGTTTGAGTAGAATGAACATTTTGGTTTTGCTCCATAAACCATCGACAGTATTTCAAAAAAAATATGTGAACAAAATTGTCATTAAGAGCATTTCCATTACAAAATCCAGACTGGTCTCTATTGTTTTTTTTCCTGTAGCTGTATATATATTTAAAATAAAAATTAAACATATTCTTGTAGAGACTTATAAAAGATGAATGTCATCTAAGTGAGAAACCCCCATTCACCTTGGTTAATATGTGGAAAATCTGTGGGTACATCAGTCCTCTCCGGTGTCTGTGCTCAGCGACACGTAGCACCTCAGCACTGACCTGAAAGCCATCAGAAAGGTCAAACATAGTTCATTCAAAAGACAGTTAACTACATATAATTCTTCATATCAATACGTAATAAGGTGCATTAATGATACAAACATCGCTCTTACAATTGAATCAAGTCATTGGCTTTGTTCAAAAAGCCCTTCTAACGTCCTCCCTCCTACATACTCAACAAGTGTATACTCCATACTGTCTACTTATCGATTAATTGTGTATGCGAGGTTCGTCAGACCGTTTACACTGAAGTATACAGAAGCATTGTTGGGGCGGTTGAGTAGGAAAAGGAACCTATCGATCCGTTCACAAGATCTTTCCGGAAGTTAGTACTCATCCGGGCATTTATCGCCTACACAAACTCGCATACACAACGGTCACATACTCAAATTGACGTCAAAATGAGTACGAGTAGGACGTTAGTAGGGTTTTTCGAACACACAGCCATTTTCTTTCTCTCTCTCATGGACACTCACCTGAGGCAGAGGGGGTGTGGTTATGTCCATGTGACTCCTCGTCGCCATAGACAACAGTGACGGAATGTTGGACCCGCTCCCGTTGCCCTGGGAACCATCTCCAGAGACCCCCCTCACAGCTGGCTCGTCCCACCGAGAAGGCTTGTCCGTCAAATGGCTGAGAAAGAGAGTGAGAGAGAGAGAGAGACAGACAGAGAGACAAAGAGAGGGAGAGAAAGAGGTGGAGAGAGAGAGAGAGAGAGGGAGGGAGGTGGAGAGAGAGAGAGAGAGGGAGGGAGTGAGGGAGAAAGAGGGAGAGACAGACAGAGAGGGAGAGAGAGAGAGAGAGAGAGAGAGAGAGAGAGAATGAAACGGTTTAATGTGTGTTTAAAATGCTTGTTGACAAAAAGACTGTCAGTGGGGAAAAAAAATAAATCAAGGGTTAATACACGGCCTAGGCTCTGTAGTCGGGCATGTTGCTAGCTGCGGTGGGCAATTTTTTTTTAAAGAATCGGAGCCTCGCTTTGATTGGTCAAAGTGTACCGCTCATGTTAATTTTGACCAATCACATACCCCAGCTTTAAGGCTGTATTGATCAAACAGAATATTTAATCAAACAGAACATTCAGCTTGATTAATACAACCTTAAGATCTAATTTCTCCTTACATTATCTAAATTCAGACTCTTCTTCGTTTCTTACTTTGCGTTGCTGTCGTTGGGTTCGTCTCCGTCTGATGAGGACGAGGGTGAGGGTGAGGGGCCGGACTGGGGCCCTGTGTGGTGATTGGGTAAACGGCTTCCCCCCTGAGTGGAATCATACGGAGCCGACCAATCGGTGAAGCTCATCTTGCCCTTCAGCGAATCGTTGCAGTCCTGTGAGGCTGGAGGCGGGTTCTGGAACAGAGGGGCGGAGCCAGGGCCGTACGGAGCGTTCTGATAGGGCGGCTTCAGCCCCGGAACCTGGGGGGGAGGGAACTATACAGGAAGAGGAAGCAAATTTTTCATTTCATTTTTCATTGAACTTTTATTTATCCTCGAGAGACCAATTGAGGGGTGACCCTCATTTTCAATAAGCACAATCTATTTCTATAATTTGTTGCATTTTATTTGATACAATTGAAATTTTCCTTTTATTGAGCGTGCCATATACTACATTGAGAGGCAGAGCTAAGGGCAGGGTGATCAAAGATAATGAAGGATTATCAAGATAAGGACTGTACCTGATTCTTCCCGGGCTGCATGGGTCCCATGTGGCCGGGTGGTCCCCCAAACGGGTTGGGTCCAAAGCCAGGTACTAAAGCAGAGAAACAAACAAGAAGGTTAGCATTTTTCCACTCGATAAATACACATTTTTTCAAGCCTAAACGAACTAGATAACGGTGTAGATTATTGGGTTGATTTAACTACTAATTAACTATTTGGAAAAGAACATTTAATCTGAGTTTTTATTGCTTGTGTATCATTGCCTTGGAACCTTTATTTGTTTGATAATTATGCCTAAACCTTTTGTGTTGTCTCTCGTGTGTGTGTGTGTGTGTGTGTGTGTGTGTCTGTGTGTCTGTCTTTGTCGATTTTTGTATGGTCTGTTGACTGTTTAAATTCAAATAAAGTAGTTTGAACTTGATCTACTCACGTATGAAGGAGGAAGGCCCCATGTTGGGCGAGCGAGGTTTGGAGGCAGCGGAGAAATAGTCGACGGCTTTCTTGAATCGCTCGACTTTGTCTTCCATACGAGACTGGAACAAAAGGGAGGAAACAAATCATTATATTGACTAAACATCATGTCGGGATTATGTTGTTATCCTTCAGACCAAAGACTTTAGAGAAACTTGCCCTGTGTTCCAAATCTCATACTCCTTTTTTTTTTTCTTTCTATTCTACATACTACAGCTGATCATAAAAAGTATCTAGTTTAGGGTGCAGTATGCTACAATTGGGACATACTTGTAATTATTTATTTCATCATAACGTTGCGCCTTGATCTTGCCTCGTTGCTTCCCCGTTTGTTGTCTTGGCCGGATTTGGTAGACATCCAGGTATTTCTAACCATACTAAATCTGGCCACAATAATCGGGACATCCTAAATCTTTTTTCTACCATACTAAATAGTAGATAGTATGGGGACTGGAACGCAGCCTTGTTTTAGCCGCCAATCATTTGTTAATGTTTGCCGTTGTTGTGACCTTGCTTTAACTTGTGTCTATGTATAACTACAGCTTTCAACAAGGACTATTGTTTAAGGTTTAATCAATAATGAAAATGTCCCAATACATTCATCAATCATCAAATAACTATTTCATCAAGTTACATTTTAGCCATTACAGCTACTGCAGTTTAAAGGTGGAGTCAGTGATTCTGGAGAACGCATGTTGTCAAAATAGCCTAGGCTCTATACCCAAAGGGTTTGTAAATAAAGGATCCCTATGTAGCTACTAAAACATTGGTAGTTTACAGAGCCTAAGCTGTGCATTAAAGCCACTACGAGTAAGTCGGCACGTTGGCGACACCTTTGAACAAAAGCGGTAGTATTTTAACGACGCCAGCTGTCGTGAAGCTGTTTTCTAGCTCGTGCAGGGAGTGCAAGATTCAAATAATCAGGAAGCAATATGGTGCGTGTCCGTGTGTTGAAAGTGTGGAGGGCACCGGACTCTTTTCGGCTCTGTGAGTCTATGGGTGACACAGCATCAACTAATGGCAGTAAGTGCTAAACACACCTGATTGCAATGAGTTGATGCATTGTCACCTCTCACGGAGCTGAACGAGTCTGTGTCCTCACACCAAGCGAATGAACGAGAGATGGCAGTTAGTTAGTATGGATCACGATGAGGTAATGTGTTTATGTTGTAAATAATGACTATTTCAGATGAATAATGGTCATCTGATGATGCTGGTGAGGCAAAGTAAACTTTGTTTTAGTAGGCTACCGCTCATTCATTTAGGAGTAAACACTGCAGTCTAGGTTCGCTGCATGAAATTGTGTATACGTTGTTTGGCAACGCCCTCCCGCCCGTCTATCACTCTCCCTTTTAGCTTTTTTTCATTGCATTTTCTTTTTTTTCTTTGATGGTTCAGCCCCGTTATCAGTCATTATGACGACAAACAACAGTCTCAAACAAGGCTCCCGCTCCCCTTCCCTCACCTGGAGCCATAGGCTTCTCAAATTGCGTTCCTGCGCCGCACTGAAATCTGCGACCAATACGGATATGTGACCATAGAGCATGCACGCGTGAACCGAAAATCGGACTGGGTGTACGACCAGATCAAATGCAGTAATAAAAACTATATAACAAAGTCTTTCTTTGCACAGATGGTCTCGTTTGCTGTTAAAGGTAATTTATGATTATGAGAGGAAACATGAGGCTGTTTAAAAGATATTTAAATGTTACTCGTTGCTGCTTTAACACTAGATTGTATTTCAGCGCACACAGTACGGACAGGTAAGCGGATCATGAGGAGATATTTACTGATATTCATTTTGACAACAAGTATTCTCCAGAATAACTGACTCCACCTTTAAGCTCAGACATAGATTCGATAGGGATACTTCCTCAATCATAAATCATTACGATACTTAAAGATCAAAACGTACACTTTCATCAATCTACAAATGCTGTGTAATCAGCACTGTAAACTTTATAGCTGTTTGTATTGCTGAACTGAAACTACACAGTTCTGCTTAGTGAATGGATTCAAATATAATGGTCTGATGCAACTGAATGGCTTGGCCCTGATGTGTGAGGAAGTGCAGATGCTGACTCAGGTCTTGTGTCAACAGTGAAACAGTGATGACCTATTTACCCACCGGCTACAGGCTGCTGCCGACAGTTATGAAGGAAGTTAGGACGCATTTTCATTATCCAGAATCATATATTTATAAAAGATATAATATGTCAAGCTATTTCAATACAGGCTGTGCTTAAAAGTGAGCCCTAAAACTGTCAATTTAAATTTTAAAAAGGTGAAGTCAATCATTCTGGAGAATGCTGTTGGTCAAAATCACTTTGTCAAAATCAGTGAATATCTCCTCGTGATCCATTACATGTCCTTACTGTGGTTGCACTAAATATAAATCCACTGTTAATACACAGCCTAGGCTCTGTACACTGGTATGTTAACAAAGGGTATTTAAACTAGGGGGGGGGGGGGCACCATAGCTTAGACTGTGTATTAACTCTGGATTTTTTTCAGGAAATTCAGTACAGGTAGCGGATTTTGAGATATACCGATTTTGACAAAATGGCTGTTGACAGGAAGCATTCTCCAGAATCGCTGACTCCACCTTTAACCTTTAAGACAAAAACTATTCATTAGTAATCAGGCGCATTATACAGTGAAAAAAACCCTGTTAATACACAGCCTAGGCTCTGTAAAAAGGCGCGTTATACCGTGACACCAACCTGTGACTGTTTGAAGACGTCTCTGGCGATGGCGTCGAGGTTGCCGAGGTCTTTGATGGAGGAAACGTATTCTGACACGGCTTTGATCACCACCTCACAGGGAGGCAGCACCAGCTGGTGGGCACGCACCTGGGACACAGACCAGACAGAGGGGTTAATACACACATAGATACAGACCAGACAGAGGGGTTAATACACACATAGATACAGACCAGACAGAGGGGTTAATCATGGTTCCTACAGCTTAATGCAAGTTAAATTTAAGACTTTTTAAGACCTTTTTAATGCCACTTGAAATGAAATTTAAGACCAACGACGCAATCAACAGAAAAGGAAAAATGTATTGTCTCGGTGTTCAGACACCGCAGTAACTCTGCTTTCAGCGTAGACGTCATTATCTGTATCTGTTCAACCAACAAAATAATCTGTATATGTATCTGTATTCGGATATGAAGCCGGAAATGGCCGAGGCTTATGTCTGATTTTTTTTTTTTTTTTTTGCAATTATTGTCCCTTCAGTGCATCAAATTGATTTAATATTGGCATATATTTAATTATGAGATACAGTTCTATCCATACTGTGCTTTCATCTGTTTCTCTCTCTCTCATAAGTTATATGAACTGTCCGAGCACTGTACATCACAGTAATTAACTTTGTCCGTTTTATTTTATTTTATCATCTCTTTCTCCCTTTTTATTTTTAACTCGACAAAGTTTAATGATATATCGATCCGAGATCTAATCGATCTATTTTGCCCATTTTATTTCCCTCTACTCTCTCACTCACTCTGTCGCTCTCTCTCCCTTTTTTCCAACTTGGTTCAATGAATAATTACTTTGGATAAGGAAACAGTGTTTAGTGCTCTACAAGTGATCAACGCACAAAGATGATACTTTTTCAGCATATCTCTTAGTACTAAACAGACATGAACTAAACAGGCGAAGCGTCACATATCGAATATTTAAAGATCGATTTTGTCTATTTAATGGCATTATACAGCCCGCTGCCCGCTACTAGAGAGACATGGTCCACGTTCAGAGGTTTGAAATAAATGAAAGGCAGGAAGGGCTGACGGTGACACGGGCTGCAGAAAATTCCAGCAAAGAGACGGCGGGTAACGGAGCCATGCAGCAGGTCTTTCTCCTCTCCGCCACGGCAGCGGAGATGAACAGCTGATTGGTGCAACTATAGTTAAGGCAGCACGCGCTGCGTCAATTTAGCGCTTAATAAATAAATATTTGTTCCCCGAATATAACGAGACTATTCGGGAAGTAAAACTATTCGGATCGATCTCATTATCCGTGCTTTTCCGATTAGCCTACACTTGTTCGGATTCGGGCTCATCCCTAATAGGCGTGCAACCGAATATTGTCTGGAGATTTGGTGCTGCTGTCCCGGTTGTTGATATCGGAGGTGGAGCATGGAGGGGTGGAGGCGGTAGAAACGAGAGTAGAACAGAACTGGGAAATACCTGGCGTTTGTTGACAGCTTGATTTTGAGGCTTTGTGTTTGCGCTGTGATGTACACCGTGCCTCGTATAAATTGCCAGGTACCGGTTTCAGCCAGGCAGAAAAATCCTTGTTGGACAGCCAAATTTCGTTGAATTTACACATTCCCATGATGCGCGCCGACTGCTACTCATGCTGCTACTGCTACCTGAACGACGTGCGTCTGCTCTGAGTCACGGCCGCTCTCGTGAAACTATTTGGCAATTTATATGTAAAAAAAAAAATACCTTTTATTTTTAGATTTGAGACCAATCATAAAATCCTACTTACCATGTGTTAACATTTTTAAGACCTTTGAAAGATGGATTTAAGACTTTTAATGCTAATTAAGGCCTTATTTTTAGATTTATGAATTTAAGACTTTTTAAGACTTTTTAAGGATCCGCGGGAACCCTGGGTTAATACACACATAGATACAGACCAGACAGAGGGGTTAATACACACATAGATACAGACCAGACAGAGGGGTTAATACACACATAGATACAGACAGGGGGTTTAATACACACATAGACACAGACAGGCAGGGCAACACTATGTATATCAATCAATCTAACTTTTATACAGCACATTTTGTAAATAAAAGTGCAACTCAAATATTTTCACAATAAAACATCAACCAACAGCCAATCAACCAACCAATCAATCAATCACCGTTATTTTTACTCGAAAGACACTAAGGTTTCCCTCATTAACAGTGACGACGAGCGTACACAATAAACACAATCACAAGGATAACATATAACGAACAGAGAAAAAATAAACAAGATAGGGCAAAAATGTATATATTTACAACCAATTTAAAGAGTAAGCCGCTGAAGGAAAAACCTGTTTGAAAAGCTCCTTTACATGGTGGAATAGGCAATATAATGAAAGGAAAATATTAGTTTTTAGCTTTGACTTGAAAGGAGTCAGAGTGTGGGCTTGTCTAATACCATCTGGAAGGCTATTCCACGTCTGAGCTGCGTATATTACGGAATTCTGCTTCACCGTGTTTTGTTCCAACTCTTGGACACAACCAGTAGGCCTGTCGACAAGAATGTCGGACGTGTATTTAGTTCCAGTGCAGTTCAGAGACACCATCAAAGAGTCACATGGAGATATCTTGATCTTTCGAGGATAAATAATATGGAAAAATTAAATATCTATTTAAGGTTTTTTTTTTGTATAGGAATGTGAATGTAATGCATTATAGGAAAAGTACCTGTCAAAGCATTTTGAGATCTGCCACCTATGTTTAAATTAGTTTGAACTATTTGACTTATAACACTGTCTCACGATTATTGTAGCCAGTATTTCAGTAGAGTGAGCTAAGCTGTAGTATGTATAGGACAGTGGACTGGTCTATGTCAGTGATTTCCAACCTTTTCGTATAGTGTGTGTAATGGCACTTTTTAGTATGCACCTTTAAGTACGCACCTTTAAGTATGTACTTTTCAGTATGCACTTATTAGTATAACATCCGCGTAGCCCCGGTTGTGAATCACTGGTCTCGTTACCTTGAGAGAAGCTAGTGGGTGTTCTGGTCCAAGCAGACTCCAGTGGAAGGCAGCCAGGTCTTCATCAGGCAGAATATGATTTCCTGAAAAACACACACAATGACCCTTTAACATTTTGCTGTCTCAATGAATAAAATATAGAAATACAACTGACAAGGAAAGGGTGTCTGTTTTACTGAGAGAGCGACACAGAGTATTTCAAATGTTCTACTATTTGTTTATTAGGGTTGGTATTCAATGTACAATTCAGCAAACAGCGATACATTTTGTCAGCAAATGATGTGTGTGTAGGCTGTATCGAGTGTGTGTGTGTGTGTGTGTATGTCTGACTGTGTTTTTGTGTGTGCACGTGGCTCTATATGTGTGGTCATGTGTGTCTAACTTAGGTTTTTGTGTGTGCGTGCCTGTGAGTGAGTGAGTGAGTGTGTGTGTGTGGGCGTCACTGTATGCGTCTGTCTCTGTGTGTGTGCTTGTCCGTATGCGTGAGTCTGTGCGTCTCTGTCTGTCTCTCTCTGCCCCCCCCCCTCACCCAGCAGAGCAGCAAAGCAGGCCAGGTGCTGTGTCTTGAGGCCCAGCTGCCTGTCTGTCTGTATCTCTGTCTGTCTGTATCTCTACCTGTCTGTCTGTGTCTGTCTCACCTAGCAGAGCAGCAAAGCAGGCCAGGTGTTGTGTCTTGAGACCCAGCTGTCTGTCTGTCTTTCTCTCTGCCTGTCTCTCTGTCTGTCTGTCTGTATCTCTGTCTGTCTGTCTGACCCAGCAGAGCAGCAAAGCAGGCCAGGTGTTGTGTCTTGAGACCCAGCTGTCTGTCTGTCTGTACCTCTGTCTGTCTGTCTCACCTAGCAGAGCAGCAAAGCAGGCCAGGTGTTGTGTCTTGAGACCCAGCTGTCTGTCTGTATCTCTACCTATCTGTCTGTGTCTGTCTCACCTAGCAGAGCAGCGAAGCAGGCCAGATGTTGTGTCTTGAGACCCAGCTGCCTGCCTGCCTGCATCTCTACCTGTCTGTATCTGTCTGTCTGTCTGTATCTCTCTCTGTCTGTCTGTCTCACCTAGCACAGCAGCAAAGCAGGCCAGGTGCTGTGTCTTGAGCCCCAGCTGCCTGTATCTCTGCCTGCCTGCCTGTCTGTCTCTGTCTGCCCCCCCCCCCCCTTACCTAGCAGAGCAGCGAAGCAGGCCAGGTGTTGCGTCTTGAGGCCCAGCTGCCTGGCGGCCTCAGAGAGCAGGTACTGGTGTGTGGTCAGGTTCTTCCCGTTCCAGCTGAGCTTCAGCGCGTGGGACGAGAAGTACGCCGGCACGTTGCACAGCGCGAACTCTGAGTCCTGAGCGATCAGACCGGAGAATCCAAAGTCCCTGTAGAGAGACAGCACCTCCTGGTGGTGGTCCTCCAGCGTCTGCACTACCTGGAATACAACCAGAGAAGAAGAGAGATCAAAGTCTGATGAGTCATAAGAATAAAATGACAGACACAGTTCACAGAGCTATTGTTCAGTAGTGTGAGTTAAACCTGCAGTGTGTAGAATTTTGGGTTTTATTTCCTAGCAGATTTTCTAGAAAGTAATTATAATATCCATAAGTACATTTAATTTAGTGCATAACAGCTGAACATTTTTTTTTTAAATAATTTTTTCCCCCTTAGAAAGGGTCTCATATATGTCCATATTTCTGCATATTTTGGACCAAGGCCTAGTGCCGCCATCTTGAAAGTGTCATAGTTGGAATGTCATCAGGTGCATTGTTTAAAATTTAGAATTGTTCTTGAAGGCCACTGTAGCTTCTGTTATTATTAATCGAAAGGGTTTTACCCAGGGAGCGTTGCATTCTAGAACTTTCTAGAACTTTCTTGATGATGTCATATTACACACTGCTCCTTTAATGTGTGTGTATAATCTTTGAAACTATGTATGGGAAAGGATTTTTTAAATGAACTTAACACAGTGGATTGGAGGAGGCCAGAAAACAGGAATATGTCTCTTTAACTCTCTCCGTCTCGTTATCATTATATCGTACCATATTTATTATGGGTGGGAGTCTCTTGGCACCTCACGATTCGATTCCGATTCAGAGGTCAACGATTCGATATCGATGTTCAATGCATCTCAATGCAAAACATTTTTTATGTACATACCCATGTGTGAATTTCAAAAATATGTTTATATGCACATCTGAGTTTGTTACTCAGAGTTTGCTAATCACTTCCTACTTTTGTGATGATCATTAAAGACAATCAACAGATGAATTGCCTTCTCTAATATTGTATTAAGAGAAAAAGCTTTTCTTGTCACAAATATGACTTTCTATGACCAGTGCAATAATCAATGCAGCTTGCATTTCAACACAATATGGAAGTATGTAAAAACTAAACCGATTCAGTTTTATTTTATTTCTAATCTCGTAAATCATGTTTCTATAGGATTTCTATTCTATTATCTATTATTTTCTATGTCATTTCAACACATTGTACAAAAAGTATGGCTTGGAATTCAGCTCTCATACAAAAACGTAAACAGAGATAAAGCCGGTGCAGGTGATGGGTTTGCTGCTCTCAGCCCTTTTGAAGCCACTTTGGAAACAACTCGCACATATGTGGTGTGCATGCGCAATGGCACAGGAAGTATTAGTATTTACAAAAAAATAACAATAATATATATATATATAAAAAATAAAATAAAAAAAAACGATAATTAACTTTTCTGAATCGATTCAGAATCGTCCGAGAGAGAATCGATATTAATCGGAAAATCGTTTTTTTTCCCCACCCCTAATATTTATTGCTATATTTTTTAGTGCATCGTCCTTTTTTTTTTTTTTAACATACAGAATGGACAAAATCAGACTGATTCAGGGCTGTACGCTTATTTTTTTAGGTGGTAGCACTGGTGCTAGCAAGCAAAAATAATCAGTAGCACAAAAATAAATTCAGTAGCACACAAAGTATGATCGAAAACTTGCATAACCTTAACCCATGCATTTCGCTCTAATGTCATCTTGATTTCATTTGAAATTCTCAATTAATATCATATCCTAGTGTGTGCAGAAATAATTGTAGAAAAATGAATAGGGTGCACTGATTGTAATTTAGACAAAAAAATCTAACCTGCCAATTGTAATTTTTTGCTGATTCAGAATAATTTCTCCCCATGAAATTAATATCTGTATATTTTTTGTACATTTTTGATAATTGTCTTTCTGTTAATTAAAACCAAACTTTAAAACATTAAACATAGCCTATTAAATAAATAAGTATACATATTGGTACAATTTAGGATAAATTAAATAGGTTGTTGTGAATGTGTTGGAAGTTGTTCTTCAGTGGCTTATTTCAAACTTTGTTTTTAGACTACTGTTGACTTTTCTCTGCAGCTGAATGAGTTGCCTTTCTAGCTAGCGCACTGCAGGGCTGTGAAGCGCTAACTTCCTGTTCTTACCGGCTTCAAAATAAAAGTCAACTCACGTTTGGCTATTAACAGGCTTTTAATGTGAAGGCGCACAGGAAATGTTCTGTTTGCACACGCGCTAACTTAACTGCGGTAATCTCCTTCCGGTTATTACCGTTGGTGAAGTGTATTAGACGCTGGAATCGCCGCACAAGTACAGGTCCGGAGCACACATCTTTCACCAGCCAAAGTGGAGGGTGGACTCAATAACTTACTTGCCTTTGACCGCATTTGGAGAGTGTTAATGTCGACTACTGTTGACTTTAGTGTTGCGCAGTGTTGTGCATCTCTCCTCTGTGTCTCAAAGAGACAGCATCTGCTCATTATCAACCTGTCGCACTAGTGCTAGTGGACTTGTATTCATCATCGCACGTCATCAATTTCAGTAGCAAATGCGATCAAAACTGTCGCACTGTACAGCCCTGCTGATTAGTCATTGAGTTTGAAGCAGGTTAAATTCCTACTAAAATAGTCAGACAGTGGTTCTGACATATTGCAATTCCAAAAACAACACTGAACGCAATTCATAAACCACTGTTTGCTTGTGAAAATACATTTGAGGAAATCAATGCAGAGAGAGAAAGAGAGTGAGTGAGAGAGAGCGAGAGAAGAGAGAGAGAGAGAGAGAGAGAGAGAGAGAGAGACAGAGACAGAGAGAGAGAGAATGAGAGCAGGAGATCTTCCAAGATGGTGCCACACTTGTAATGTCAATCTTGTTCATCAACGTCATTGTTAATCAAAGTGAGAACCATTCAATTACATTCATTTACTTAATGAGAAATCTATCCAAAGAGCTGCTAATCAAATGATCGCAACATGTGGTAGAGACAGAGAGGCAGATTCATCAATCATGACAGGCTCGTTCTAAATGTCTAATATGTCTTGTGTCAAACAATAATAAAACTTAAACTAATAACAATTTCAACAAATAGATAAATATAACAATGCACTATTAAATGCAGGGTTGGCTTAACCAGAGGGATATACAAGTTACATTTAAGACTTTAATACCTTTTTAATCACACTTTAAATTAAATTGAATGCCAACAGCAAGGCCATACTGTCAAAAGTATGAAAGATATAATGGAGATTCTGATGCATATAAAGGAACTTTTAATAGGAATATATATTTTAAAGTTAAACTAACATTTATATACTCACATGATATACTGTAACAATAGCCTTGTGTATTGTTTGTATATACTCTTAATAAGAAAATCAAAAAGTGCTTATTTGTCACATAAGGACCCCTATCCAAGTATTTATTATATCCTACAAAAGGGCAATCAAGAAATGTGAAACCTTTGTGAAGGAAGTTCAAACCCTGTAGGTGAAATGTAATACTTTTAAAAGTCTTGTTTTGAGAATATTAAAATCGATGCTTTTAAGAGCCCGCGGGTAGAAGCCTGATATAGACTAAACATTCTAGCAGTTAATGTAAAATTGAGTAAGACACCAAAGGAATAATGTAATGAGCAGAAAATACACAATGTCTCAGAATACAGGATGAAAAACAAGCGCACACACACAGACACACACACACACAGTAATTATCCTACTATGCATGCACAAGGAGCAACCACAATGTGTAGCACTCTAATGTGGGTGGGATTTCTCTATGCTAACATGATACACTAAGTCATTGTTGGAATGGAACCAAAGGTAATCAGAGGTTTAACTGCATTTATAGGAGGCCTTGAAAGCAACGTTATGAGCCATATTATACACACACACACACACACACACACACACACACACACACACACACACACACACACTGTTATGCGAATTATTCTTTGCACTTTTAGATATCTGCTTTGAAGAATGACAGAGATCCAGGGTCATGTTAAGAAAAACAAATAAATAAATAAATAAATACATTACAAGAATAAATCAGAATTGTACAAGTAAAAAAACAATCTGAATATTCTGTGAATTGAGTCGTAATTTTACAAGAAAAGTATTCATAACATTCTGAGAATAAATTCGTTTTATATAAAGGAAATGAATATCGTCTTTTCCCCTGCATTAAAATGAGGAACGTGGAGAATCTAGCGGAGTTATAGCCTGCTTCTTTCACAAATAAGGAAATGGATTATTTATATTAAATTATTTTTTCTTTAGCGTGGCCACTATACTCTCTGTCTATTCTATATAGCAAGCTCATACTAGTGGAGAAAGGCAGACACAGTACATCCACCTTACTCTACTTTATTCTATATCAGTGCAATTACTATTGATAAAAAAAAAATAATAATTTAAAAATGTATTTACATTTATAGGGGAGAACGGGGTAAGTAGGCACACTTTTTACTCTAGTGAGAATTGCTCATCACCAAAACATCTGTCAATAGCCATTCCTACATTAAATTGAAGCTTAAGGTGTTGGCTTGAAATGTGTGTCTCTCTTTTTTTCCAACTTATTGTAATGAAGAAGTAATTTACCATCAAAGACACTCTGACACATTGTGACAACCAACCCCATCAAGGGGTCGGTTGTCACACACTATGGGGTTGTTTGTCACATCTTAATATCTTAATGGGAAAAATCTTAAAAAGAAGGCAATGAGGCAGAACCAAATTTGAAAGTTTAATTGCATAGTCAAGTTGACAAATAGGCCTACATAACTTACTGTAGCCTTGGCAGCTGGTCTAGTTTGGGATGCACTGGGTTGTTTTGATTTTGTTGCCCTTTTTTCTTTTGCTTGCTAGCTGCCTTTTCCTGCTCTATTCTTTCCTTCTCTGGGGTGTCAGTGAGGATACAGCTTGACAATTTCTTTCGTTATTGGGTTCCTTTTCTGGCTGCAGCCTTGAGATAACATGTGACAACCAACCCCCCAAAAAATTTGACGACCAACCCCAACCTGAATTTCTTGCTAGCATCAAGGCCAACAACCATCTGACAACTAATTAGCTTGCTAACAACAATCTAAACTATAGCTTACCCTTAACACTTTCTGAGGGTAACAAGTGTTTTGTTATAAACCCATTGTGTAAAAGCCTAGAAGAAAAATACTGAGAAGCAAAATATTTGGAATTTGACATGAAAAACACAAAACATCCTCACACCTGAAATGCAGCTGTCTTCCTCCAAGGAAGTCTATGTATGTGACCTCTGATCCCAATTCTGGACCTTTTTTATATCAACATTTCAGAGCTAGCGCGCTCTGGTGGCGAGATATAACGAATGTGACATCCAACCCATGTGACAAATTACCCCGTTCTCCCCTATCAACAACAAGCTAAAATGCATGAAATAAGCCATTCCAATGAACAAGCTTATAATAGTGGAGGAAGGCAGACATAGTACATCCACCTTACTCTATTTACTATTGATAAAATTAGCTTTCACTTTTAATTTTTTTTTAATTCTCCATCACAATCAAATTAAAATGCAAAAAATAAGCCAATTTAAAATGAACAAGTGTCAGACACAGAGGGCCCATAAAGAGCGATAAACTCTACTTGATTCTATATCCGTGCAATTACTATTGATCAAATTCACATTTTCTTAAATTTATTTTTAATATTTAATTTATTTTTAAATCAACAACAAACTAAAATGCCTAAAATAAGCCATTTCAAAATGAAAAGTGTCAGACAGACACACAGGGCCTATAAATAGTGCATCCAGTCATCGGCAGCTCAACAATGTAAAGGAGGTTCACTGGGTTCATGTTATGTAACGTATAGGGCTAGGCTAGGTCAAGCTGTACACAATACGTCTTCCTAACTACTTCAGATGTCCCAAGAAAAAAATGTGTGTTGCACGGGGAGACATTCCTCCTCCCAATAGGCCGTCTCAAATACACCCATGACGATATAAATCTCCAGTGAGAACAAACAGCCCCCTCCACACACACACACACACACACACACACACACACACACACACACACACACACACACACACACACACACACACACACCTTGCCAGACCGGGCCTGTGTTTGTGTTTCACATTAAACAATGAAATTCCAGGTTGGCTGGCTCATCTCAAGTGTCTCAGTGATTTCAAACTATAGCTGCACTTGCTCACTCACTCACAAACTAACTGTTAAGAGTTAACCCAGGCAGCGCTGAGTGCATAAGCCGCTAAATGGGCGTGCGACATGAAAAGGGCAAGTGTTAAATGCAAGGCACGCCTAACTAACCACTACAAGAACACACACACAACGTCACACATTCCTCAAACACACACACACAACGTCACACACACACACACCCCCACCCCCACACACACACACACACACACACACACACACACACACACACGCATGAATGAATGATCGCACGTTGGTATGGTAGTTGGTTGGTGACTTGCTACTCACCCGCACTCGGAAGCGGAACATGGCGAGGCGGACGCAGTGGCTGAGGCAGGCCGGGGGCAGGAACCAGGCGCGAGGGGGTGGGGTGGCTTTGCTGCCGACGTGGTTGACGATCAGCTGAGCCGTCTGCCGCTGGCCTTGAGCCCGGCGCGCCCACTCAGGCCAGCGCTCCTTGCCCAGTGTCCCGTTGAAAACCACCACGAGCTCGAGGCCGCCTTGGTAGAGACAGGCCTGGGACAGCGCGGCCAGGTAGCCCAACATGGCGTTCCACTCACCCCCGCATACCCAGTCCGTCTGGGAGGAGTAGCAATAATAACAACAATAGCTTTATTTATATGTAGCCTTTAGCACCTTGAAAAACATTGTTTACTAAGTGATTTGGTTTGATACAAAGCTAATAGTGAGGGTGATAAGAGACTGAGACCCCCAACATAGAAGGGGCAAGGCAGAGGCAAAGTTACATTAAAACAATTGGAGGAATACAATTAATACATAAAATAATAAAATTAGTAATAATAAAAATGAAATCAGATAAAAACATTACATAGAAGCCACCAGCCTGTCAAAATAAGATTTAATATTCTAAATTCAAGCCTAATTTATCTCAACAACACAAGCATCAGGTCGTTCCTAAGTTGGGGAGGGGTGGAGGTAGGGGCCTGTTGCCTGATCGCAAAAGCAACAGGGCGGTCGGTCAGTCACCTGGTAGCCGCCGTAGAGCCTCTGAAGGCCGGAGTCAGCGTCGATGAGTATCCTGGCTGGCGGGGGCGGGGGAGGCATGGGCCCGGGGTGGTGGTGTGGATGGTGGTGTGGATGGTGGTGGTGAGGCGGCTGCTGGCGGCTCGCGCTGCGGGCAAGCTTCAGCAGGTCCACGGGCACAGCGGCCCCGGGACACCGCTTCTCTAAATACTCTTGGAACCCCTGTACTCCCATGACGGTGTTGTTTAGCCGGTGTGTCTGGCCGGGAGCGGGCTCTGAATAAGTCCTGTAATACGCCGTGGTTGAAATGTGGTGGGGCGAGACTTCGGAGCTAGCGATGCACTGAAGGCAAAGCTAACTACTAAGTCTCCCGATGTAGTGACTAGAACTATGAGGGTTTAGTTAAAAACCCCTGAGAAATAACTTCTCGCTCGCCCCCAGACTATAGTGAAATGAGTCGCTGTGCACTGTTGCTACCGTGCACTCGTGTCAGCTATCGTTACTTATTAGGAGATATCGATAAGCCAAATGTCTCAGTTTTGGTCGCGGGTGCTAGGTTTAGTGTCCATCCCTAGTGGATTTTTGGTTAGATGCCAGCAAGGCCAGTGCAGCTGCCTGCAACCAGAAAAAGTTCAACATTTTTTTCCTGCTCCCATAATTTGGCTTTTAACATAACCGGCGTCAAAATTTGCAATTGGGATTAGATAACGGAGATGCAGAAATGGCTGTGTGTTATAGATGAATGCCAATCGGATAAGTATCCTGCCTGTTTGTGCACATGAAACAGATGAAATACTGCGCATTAGTTAGCAAGAGCACAGGCTGGGTGGCCACTTCGCGGACATGATGTGGAACCGAGAAGCTAAAGTAAAATCGTTCTATCTCGTTTGACAGCTAAAATATTTGACATTTAATCAGCGCTACCTCATGCAAATTTGAGCACGTGTCTCGCGGTGGCTTGTTGGCTAGCGGGTTGACAGAATAACCAATTAAAACAAACTAACAAGCTGCACTAACATTTGCTAACTGTGGCTAGCCGTTAGCTGCTGGCAAGGGTCCCCGGCGTGATTTGACGCGTCAACTCCCGCAGACAAGTCGGAATGAGATGGATGTCTGACGAAATAAAAAGAAAAGGAACTAAAATAAAATAAAAATAAAAGCCCGATGGTGCCTCCCTCGCTTTCTTTCCACGCTCACGGCTTCATGTTGCAGAGGGGAACGTTACTTCCAAGCGACATCAGCCATCTTGCGACTTCCTCGCGGCCCAGTAGAGTGGGAGGGAAGGGAGGAGGCGCGGCCGTTGGGGAGTGGAATGTTGGGAAATGTAGTTCATTGCTACGTCACGTCCGACTAGAATAGCAGTGGCGAGAGAACTAAAGAAACTACAACTACCGGCACAAGGATACAGACGGTTGAACGAGGATAAAAACGTTGGAGTAGAATTTCCCCAAGTGGAACACAAGTGATTCAGTTACTTATGTTGTTATTTTAACGCTGTTTTGGCAAATTCGCCTTCTTCATATCAACGTGTTATTATTCATAACATAACTGCGGTTGTGGTAAGAAAATACTGATGCTACAGACCCTGCCTTGTTGAAGTAAACCTAAATAGGAGATAGGCTACAAGTGATGAAAACCACTAAACTAACACAAGCTTAGTGGTTATTTGCTTAAAACGCATGAAGGTGTTGAATGGTGTAACAGGTAGAATGCCGCTATCCCGTCCATGTCATGTTTGTCGCCTCCCTGTGGTTCTGTTCAGAAAAGGTGCATCGAGGGGATGAAAATGGAGCGGGGGCTGCTGGGAAATGTAGTCCAATTTAGCTATAAACCGACTGGTAAAGCTCTGGCGAAAAACCGAAATAAACTACAACTACCGGCATTAGGCGACAGACGGTTGAGCGAGGATAAGAACGTTCGAGAGTAGAAAGTCAGTCAGTTTATTACTATCGTCTTTATTTAAACGCGGTTGTATTCCTCATTACTCATTAAGAGATCAATTCATAACATAAGGCTAGTTAAGCAAATTCTGATGCTACCGGCTATAGCATCAGCTGTATTCTGTCGCCTTAATAGGAAATACAAGCAATGAAAACAGCTGAATTTAAGACCAACACATTATTAGAGGATACTTAAAAAGCATGACACGTGTTGAGCGATGTAACAGGTAGAATGTCTCGTCCATGTTAAATCTGTGTGTGTGTGTGTGTGTGTGTGTGTGTGTGTGTGTGTGTGTGTGTGTGTGTGTGTGATGTCCATGGTGTGTGTGTGTGTGTGTTTGTCGCCTCCCTGTGGTTAACTTTAGAAGTACCGAGAGGAAGTAGGCCAAGCCAGCGCCAACGGGCCCTCGGGGCTGTCTGTTAAGGTTACCATGGCGACGTGAAGCTAGCTTGAAAAGACTGCAACTTGTCTGTTTGCTCATATCCTGTTGTCCACACATCTTTTCTGACTTAAAAATAATGAAATAAAGATACACAGTGTCGAATGAAATTGTCGTTGTGTGTGTGTGTGTGTGTGTGTGTGTGTGTGTGTGTGTGTGTGTGTGTGTGTGTGTGTGTGCGTGACGAGAGAGAGAGAAACGGGAGATTAACCAAGAACGCGCAGCTCGCCCCCGCTATTCATCCATCCATCCATCCATCCAGAGAGAGGGGGAAAGGAGAACATGACTGCCCGGTGTGTACGCTCCCTGTCCGGGGCACTGAAGCCTGTGTTCAACAGCCGGTTTCCCACGGTAAGAAGAGCTCACCATTATACTGTTAAACCTAGTGTCGTGGTGTTGTTGTTTTTAACGTTTTGAATCGCTTTTACTTAAACGGTTACCGTCACGGGTTCATTTTTAGCTAAGCTGATAATCGGTTGGTTGGTTTGGCGACCGGTGGTTAATGGCGCTGTCCTTTCAGCACCACTCACATTAAGTTTAATGTCAACTGGAAATGAATGCAGATATTAAATGCACTCTTTGTCTTTTTTTCTGAGATAATAATGCTGTTAATACACATTCAACTGCTTCCTGCTCATTCATAAATTATTCAGAGACAAATGGCTACCTACTACGACTCAGATTCCATTGCATCGCTTCAAGAGTGTTGCTTTGTATTTATTTATCGAGGGTAAACAGTTACATTTAGCCTAAACACCATATTCACAGGAGATATATTCTCATATAGCTCTTGAAAATAATTTTTATTATGCGGATTTGACAACCAAAACATTAGGCTACGTTAATTTCTGACTTGTAATAGGCTATTATGTTATCTCAAACTCCGAAAGGATGACTGAACTCACAACATTTATTTCAATACATTGTGTTCATTTAATTTACAGTACAGGCTCCCGACAAACCACCTCATGTAGCTTACCAATTCTATCTTCTCTGAGAATTAGCCAAATGTTGTCTATCTGTATTCACAGGTTTATGGGGCAGCGACTTGTAACCAGAGACACAAATCTACTGTTACCACTGTAAGTTGATGAGAATAAAAATGCCTAAAAGAGGATCTCAAGACACACACACACACACACACACACACACACTCACACACTCTCTGTTTACCTTATATCACCTTCCCAACCCCATGTCCCCACTGTTGCACCCAAAGCATGTCAACGTGTCTATTAATTTATTATTTATTTTTTTGTTCACCTTTGCAGTATTTCTACAGGGAAGTCATTAAGAAGAACTTCTTATTTACAATGGCGGTTTGACAAGCGACACAATTCAATAAGGGGAAGAGGGAAGAGGTCTAGGAGATAAAATACATTACACGTAAAATGCCATAACATACAACTTATATACAAAACTAAAATTGGCAATGAGAACACAGACAGCAGTCAACAAGTACAACATGAGAAGTTTTCGGGTACATGGATGAATATGAAGGGAGACACCTTACAAATGTTTTTAGAACTATAGGATGTTCAAAAGCAACTGCATAGATCAGTGAAGATGGTTGAGATGACTTTTTTCTTTATATACTTTATTGTAGGAGCAGAAATAGGTTATTATCTTACTGTTATGTTCACATTTACAGAATACTTAAAATAAAAATGCGTGCAAACAAACAATGGAAAATAGATGGAAAATAATAATATAAATAATTAAAAGATGGCGATTTTTTTTTTAAGGATGAAATGGAATTTACTGCATGTCCACGGGAGCACCACTGTTTGTGTGTTTGTTTTGTTTTTTGTCTAATTGATATTCCTATGATGTCACCAGGAAGCTGCTGGTGTCCAAGTGTCTCCCCCCATCCTCTGTCCTACTAACTTCCCTGTTTTCTCTTCTCCGATATGAATCCCTCCTTCACTCTCCCACACCAGACCATAGTGAGTATGGCTGCCCACAACACACACGCACAACACCCCCCCCCCTCCCCCACCACACAGTTGTGTAGCATTAATTGTGTGTCACTAGTACGTACTTCTAGTGTTGGGAGAGCTACTTTGAAAGTATAGCTTTGCAAAATACCATTGACTTTATTTACACTTTTAACTAGATCAAATTTAACGAGATCAAAGCAACCCTAGGGAGAAATCTAGTGTGTGTGTGTGTGTGTGTGTGTGTGTGTGTGTGTTACAGCCTCCACCCGCTCGGTATGGAGGCCGACACACTGTAACTCTGATTCCTGGAGATGGCATCGGACCGGAGCTGGCCAACCATGTGAGGGAACTCTTCCGGTAAGTCAACTCTGGTTAACTTTCCATTCTCATTTATTTTTTTCATTTATTTATTTATTTCAGCTCTGGACCAGAGTACATGGTATGGAGCATAACATTCAAATAATAACAAAACAAAACAATGGTGCACGGCATGGGCGAAAACAAAAACACCACTTAAACAATGGTAGGACATATTTTAGGAAGGCACCTGTTTTATCAATAACCCTGCATTCCAATACTTCCATACTATTTAGTATGCCAGTAAAAGAATAAGGATGTCCCAATACATGCATGTCAAATGAAGTATGCCAAAAATACATACCAGGATGCCCTAATACATCCAATTGCATTTTGTAGTATGGAAACCAGCATGATTTAGTGTGTAGTGTAGTAAAAGGGAAAAGTATGTGATTTGGAATGCAGGGAGTGGTTGTTTTTAAATGGGCTATAGGCAAGGCAAGGCAAGTTTCAAAGTGCTTTACAGGGGCAAGATTAAAATACATAAAGTATAGAATATGCATTAGAAAAGCTAAAGGAAAATATGAAATTAAATAAAACACTTAAATAAAATAATAAAATACAAACTAAATACATTTAAACTTAATCTCCATCTTTTTGTATTTATTTATTTCTTCAGGTTCTGCTGTGTGCCGGTGGATTTTGAAGTTGTGAACGTGGACTCAACCATGACCTCGGACGATGACATCAATAATGCCGTCATGGCGATCAGACGCAATGGAGTCGCACTGAAAGGTTTGGAGTTTCACAATTTAAAAAAAAAAAGTCTATTTTAGCTCATTGTATAATGGCAATCGGACTATGTCTAATCCCTTTTAATGGATTTTAAATGTAGATGAAAGGAAAAATGTGTGTGTGTGTGTGTGTGTGTGTGAACGTGAAAAAATAAGTTGTGACATTCTGTTATATCAACTTCTGCTGTGTCAAAGTTTTCATTCTGTTTGTTTATGCAGGAAACATTGAGACCAACCACAACCTTCCGGCCTCATACGTGTCCAGGAACAACATGCTCCGGTGAGTCCATCGCATTTCATCCTTCAAACAGTGTCAAACACCAGTGTCCCTCCAACCTGTCTATTAGAGCATAAACATGCCATAAACTAATCTCTAAAAAAAATACACCAGTGCAAATGACTCAAGTGTTACACATCAATAGGTTCACAGCTTGACCTCATCAAATCAAATCAGTTTTATTTATATACGTAGCTCAAACATTTGCCTCAGTGGGCTTCACTGTCCGTACCCAATATGACACACTCTGTCCTTAGACCCTTAGCTCGACTGAGGAAACAAAACAGAACAAAAACCCTTTAAAGGTGCAGTGTGTAATATGACATCATCAAGAAAGTTCTACAAAGTTCTAGAATGCAACGCTCCCTGGGTAACCCCAACCCTTTAGAATAATAACAGAAGCTACAGTGGCCTTCAAGGACAAGAACAATTCTAAATGTTAAACAATGCACCTGATGACATTCCAACTATGACACTTTCAAGATGGCGGCACTAGGCCTTGGTCCAAAATATGCAGAAATATGGACATATATGAGACCCTTTCTGAAATAAATAATTCAAAAAATGTTTTCAGCTATTATGCACTAAATTAAATGTACTTATGGATATTATAATTACTTTCTACAAAATCTGCTAGGAAATAAAACCCAACATTCTACACACTGCAGGTTTAAAAGGAAAACATATTGTATATTTGCATGCAGTATATTCTCTGTATATTATCTGCCCTTAGACCCTTAGCCCAACTGAAGAAAATCCCCCCATACAAAAAAAACCTTTTATCGGGGGAAAAACAATTCACACCTCACCCCCTTGTCTGTGTCTGTAGCACGACTCTGGACCTGTACGCTAACGTGATGCACTGCCAGTCTCTGCCCGGAGTGAGGACGCGCCACCGGAACATCGACATCATGATCGTCAGAGAGAACACAGAGGGAGAGTACAGCAGCCTGGAGCACGAGGTGAGGGGGAATGGGGGGGGACACACCGTCAAATATACCGTTTGGTCGGGGCGCTCCAGTGGTGTAGTGGATAGAGCGTGTACCATATTGGCTCCGGCCTCCGTTGCAGTGGTCACGGGTTCGAGTCCGACCCGTGGACCTTTACTGCAGGTCATCCCCCCTCTCTTCTCTCCCCATTTAAACTCTGTACTATCTAATAAAGCTTGAAAATGCCAAAAAAAAAAAAAAAAAAAAACGTTTGGTTTGGTTCGTCACCATTTCTTTTTGCATTTCCACTGTCAAAAATTAGGAAGGGAATCAAAATTAGCGAGCCGAGCTTAACCTATTTTTGTAACACACACACATAGTTAGGGTGCTGTCTGCAATGGAAACCCGAGCCAGATCTAGGGTTACTGTGCCAAACCGAACTGTGCTGCTCGGAGGAAACAAGGCATATACAGCTCTATCTGAACCATAACCAATGGAGCCTCCATATAACTCTCCTGTCTCTCTGTCTGTCTGTGCAGAGCGTGCCCGGTGTTGTTGAGTGTCTGAAGATCATCACGAGGACCAAATCTTTACGCATCGCTGACTACGCCTTCAGAATGGCCCGGGCCAAAGGACGCAGACGGGTCACTGCCGTACACAAAGCAAACATCATGTCAGTTTATCAACAGTTTTTCATAGTTACTCATATTATTTCTATATTTTGTATACCTTGGACC
>CM049404.1:29527500-29547500 GCA_026929865.2 Hyperoplus lanceolatus | reverse complement strand
GCATCGGTTACAGGAATAACAATGTTGATAGCAGCGCCCTATCGATAACAGTATACTTTGAGATCTAGGGCGCTCCGGTGGTGTAGTGGATAGAGTGTGTACCATATTGGCTCTGGCCTTCGTTGCAGTGGTCGTGGGTTCAAATCCGACCCGTGGACCTTTGCTGCAGGTCATCCCCCCTCTCTCTCTGTCTCCCCATTTCAACTCTGTACTATCTAATAAAGCTTGAAAAAAGAAAAAAGGGATCTAAATGTTATAAAGTGCTAGCCTGGAAATCCAGACCCTGATATCTTGAACGATAATTTAATTTGCCAGCGCCTAGTGGCAGGTCTGGGAATGCCAGGCTAATAAAGTGCAGGATACGTCTGGGAAACGTTACATTTCAATATTGATACCGATCCTGTGATCTTGACTTCGAGACCGGTTTGCGAACTAAATGTTTTTTCAAAAGCAATTTTATGAAATTCTTTTTAACAAAATTTTACATATTATGGAAATCATTCATTCACATTTGTACATAATATCGTTAGCCTCATAGCATATTTGCCTAAATCATATTTACTCTATTATACATCTACTTTACCCTACTCCAGTGCTTCTCAAATGGTGGGGCTGGGGTCTCAGGGGGGGCGCGAGCGGCAGGGGGGACTTAGTGTTTTTTTTTTTTTTTTTTTTTTTTTTATATATTTTTTTTTTTTCTTAAATAAACATTATACCAAGGGTCAGAAGTGTAACAGAATTTAGATCTTACAAAGAAAGGGAGTATCCACTCATTGGACAGAAGGCTGTCAACATCTTACTACCCTTTGCCACATCCTATCTGTGTGAGATGGGCTTTTCCACTGTTGCTGCACTCAAGACAAAGTACAGGTCCCAGCTTAACATTGAGCAAGAGTTAAGAGTAGCAGTATCAAGTTTGAAGCTCAGATTTGGAATGATGTGCACTGCAAAGAGGGCTCACTGCAGCCACTAAAATACAGAGCAAATTGTATTTTTGTGTATTATAAGCAGAATGTGTTCATATAAAACAGACAAATAGGGAAATAAGTTCAAAATAATTGTGAAGGTGAATTTAGTTATATTAAAAAAGCTCAAACTGATGTAGCTGCCAGTTTCAAATAGTTCAGGGTTCAAGGCTTTTTTAATGTCTTGTGTTATGTTCAGGGAAAGTATGCAAATTGTACATTAAATATTGTTGCAAATGTTGCACACAAAGAGTAATGTTTATTTTTAAGTCATATATATTTTTGAAAGGGAATAAGCTGATGAAGCTGACTGACAAGTGACCAATGTTTACTGTTTAAAAATGTTATTAATTAAATGAAAACCCCAGTGAATCATTTGCTCTTGTTTCTGTTTTGAGATTCACACAGACTGAACGGTCTTGTTTAAATGTTACAAATTGAGTTAATAAACTTGGAAATTGTTTTAAGATGTTGCAGATGTCAGCAAATTTTATTAATCTATTTTAATAATAAGGTGATTGTATGCAGAATGCTGGTGCTAGCAACTCAAACTCATATATAACTCTTATACAGATAAATAAATAAATATTAGCAGGTTCTCAATAGTATTTCAATTTAGGGGGGTCGCGAAAAAATTTCAGTCTCCTAGGGGGGGCATGACAGAAAATAATTGAGAAGCACTGCCCTACTCTATAACCCTTTAAATATGACTCAGGCAATTGTGCTATTAGGCTAACGAAAAGTAGATGTAGAATAGAGTAGATGTAGAGTAAAAGTAGAGTAGAATAAATATGATTTAGGCAATTATGCTATGAGGCTAACGATATTATCAATAAATAAGTCTCAAAGAGCTTGTGTTTGGGAGTGGGAAGGGTAACAAAGTCGATAGCCGCGCCCTACTACTACCAATGGTGTGGTGGAGAATGTGTTACTGTAACACACTAAAACTTGGTGTTAATAATATACACAGCCAGGGGGCGCCCTTAGCTCAGTTGGTAGGGCGTCCCCCCCATGGGCCTCGGCCAGCAGCGGACCGGGTTCGACTCCAGCCCGCGGTCGTTCTCTGCATGTCACTCCCCTCTCTGCCCCATTTCAACTCCCTCACTACAACTCACTACACTATCAATAAAGCATAAAAAATGCCAAAAAAAATATCTTTAAAACAAAATATATATAGGGAGGGTTTTTCCAAATGTTTACCTGCTTTCTCCAACTCAAATATGTATATATTTCAGGATGTTGTGATCCCTCAATAAAAACTTTGGATCTGGAATAAACTGTTTAAGAAATATAGTCGGAAAAAAAGTTGTCTTGTCGACAAATCACCCCACGTAGTGGGGTGTTTGTATTGTGTCACAATGACAAAGTCACCATCATCATCTTTCTGGCCATCTGAACTCTATCAGTGGTGTCGTTAAGTGGAATTGAGATGTCACTCTCTTCTGAGCTACTGTAGACAATCACTTTCTTTGGTGACCAGTATACAGCCATGCCACTGCACAACTCTAGAAATGTACTTGCACTAGTTGCTCGTGCTTGTGGAACCAACTGACCTGACAAATGTGATTCCCCCTACATTTCTGCCTTTAAATCAAGGCTCAAAACCCATATGTACACCCTGGTGTTTCCTCCCCATTAACCTCTGCACTACTTACTTACCTCTGCACTACTATCTGTGTTTATGTGGATGTATGGGCTTTACCTTTATTTTGGTTATTGTTATTTTACCTTCATTGTTTACCTACTGAATGCACTATGTACAGCACTTTGGACAGTGCAAACTGTCATAAATGTGTTTATAAATACATTTTACTTACTTACTTACTTATAACTCACCACCTTGGACAAATCACCCCATCCCCAGAATTTTGGATAATAGGCATGATGAGCAATTTAGGGTTGACATTGTTAACTATATAGACTAAAGTGTAGCATACCAAAGACTAAAACATGTGTCAAATGTTTTCAAACGTGTCTATAATTGTTCAGACACAATAATCAAAAAACCTTGATCATGGAAATGTTACTTTGAAAGGCAAAACACAGTTTTTTGAGCTTAAATGTGCTTATATCTTATTCCTTGTGTCTCCCTTCTTTACAGGATGAGTCAAATGGATGGCTCTTCTTAAATATGTGGTCACATTTCCAATTTCTTCCACGGTTTTCTAGAAACAAGGGGTTTTGCGACTTCCAAAATGCACAAATCACCCCACCTTCCCCTATATGTATACACAGCCCAGACTATGTAAACTGGTATGTAAACAAAGGGGGCCCGCTGTAACATAATAACATAACATGCCCATTTACAGAGTCTAGCCTGTGTATTTACACTTGATATATTTTCAGCGCACACACAGTACGGACAGGTAGCAGATCGTGAGGAGATATTCACTGATTTTGACCAAAAGTGATTTTGACCACAAGCGTTCTCCGGAATCACTGACTCCCCCTTTATAATAATAATAATAATTGATTGGATTTATATAGCGCTTTTCAAGGTACTCAAAGCGCTTTACAGGGTTCCAGGTTCAATTCGTTCACACACAGTCATCCCGGTGGTGGTAAACTACGATAGTAGCCACAGCTGCCCTGGGGCAGACTGACGGAAGCGTGGCTGCCATTCAGTGCCTACGGCCCCTCCGACCACCACCTCAAACATACAGCAGTCACACAAGGCAAGGTGAGTGAAGTGTCTTGCCCAGGGACACAATGACCATGACACAAGTGGCCGGGCGGGGATCAAACCACCAACCCTAGGATCTTTGGCCAACCAGCTTAACCACCTGAGCCACAGTCGCCCCAAGTCACACCTTTAGGAGTATATCCATTTCTGCAGACACCACTGCCTACAACTATTACAATATGTGTTTAATTGTTACAGTATAAAGACCAGGAACAAATGAAAACAGACTTAGAAAAATAGATAAATAAATAAATTAAAGCAAAGCTCTGTCCACATTACTGTCTCGTCTGGGCTACTGAGCAGACCCGAGCATGAGGTGTGCAACGGCTTAAATGGGTTAAGAGGCTAAAATCATGATTGAGCGAAAGCAGGGAAATCTATTTTAGTGCAAGTGTGGAGGGAGTGAGTGAGTGTGAGGAGGCTGGAGGCTGGGATGGAATATCATATGACACACAGGTCGTGTCCTTAAAGTCACCTACAACAGTTGTGTTTGTATTACAGGTGATTATGATTCACATGATTTTTATGCTTAATTTTTTGGACACATTCACTAAGCGCCAATGATTCTAGTGTGTATGGGAAATTAACGTTTTAATTTCAAGTTGATGCAAAGTTTCGTTTTCACTTCAATATTGAAGGTAAGGGTCTAATAGAACAATTTTAGTTTAAAGGTGCAGTGTGTAATATGACATCATCAAGAAAGTTCTAGAATGCAACGCTCCCTGGGTAACCCCAACCCTTTCGAATAATAACAGAAGCTACAGTGGCCTTCAAGGACAAGAACAATTCTAAATTTTAAACAATGCACCTGATGACATTCCAACTATGACACTTTCAAGATGGCGGCACTAGGTCTTGGTCCAAAATATGCAGAAATATGGACATATATGAGATCCTTTCTAAGTGAAAAAATAATAATTCAAAAAAATGCTTTCAGCTATTATGCACTAAATTAAATGTACTTATGGATATTATAATTACTTTCTACAAAATCTGCAAGGAAATAAAACCCAAAATTCTACATACTGCAGGTTTAAGTGTCAAGAAACCAGATCACATTTTTTTAACATGAATTAACGCCTTCAAAAATGAGATTGTGGCCATTTTAGAAAATGGACAAAAACAAACCAAAGAAGTCTGGTTTCTTGACACTCCACACACAATTGTTCAATAGAAAATTTCCTTCAATTTAAAAGTGAAAACTAAACTAGAAATGACTGGCAGGCACCCCACTATTCTCACGCTGCCTTGCTCAAGACAACTTCTCGTCATGTGGATGAAATCTTGTGGTCGAGCCACAAAGGAGGAGAGGTGGGAGAGGCCTAATTTATTTTTCTCTAAAACTATTTCCTTTCTTTTAGAACATTTAGAGAAAAAAAATCCTGTTACAGTATTTTTATTGATGGAATGTTCAAATGCATCAATATTAAAAACCCTGTCTGTATGTGTGTGTTTGCTATTGAACAAAACTTTATTTAAAAACTGCCAAGCACACAAAAAAGAGATATGCGTTTTTTCAGTGTTCTTATTTCTTGAGCTTGTTCAAATGATTTATGTGTGAAGTATTTTGATACAAAAAAACTAATTTTTCAAAGACATTTGGAAGAAAAATGTTCTTGCAATGTTTTGAGGTTAATCTTCTTCTGCAAAAATAGCCAAAAGTTTCAAAGATAGTGCCTAAGCAACCAGAAAAAACTGTACGCCTCATATCAAAATATGAAGTAAAAAAAACCTTGGGCGGCGTGTGTGTGTGTGTGTGTGTGTGTGTGTGTGTGTGTGTGTGTGTGTGTGTGTGTGTGTGTGTGTGTGTGTGTGTGTGTGTGTGTGTGTGTGTGTGTGTTGATGTTTAGGTCACTCAGCGGGCCTCTCGATAATGAGAGGCTTCTCCAAATGAGGAATCATAGGGGAAACAACAGATTAATGGAGAGAGGCAGAGGGAGAGAGAGAGAGAGGGAGAGGGAGGGAAAGAGAGAGACAGAGGAAGAGAGAGAGTTGAGAGAGAGAGGGGGAGAGAGAGAGGGTGAGAGAGAGAGAGAGGGAGAGAGATACAGAGGGAGAGAGAGAGGGAGACAGAGGGAGAGAGAGGAGAGAGAGACACACACACAGAGGGAGAGAGAGAGGGAGAGAGAGGAAGAGAGAGAGGGTGTGAGAGAGAGGGAGAGAGAGAGGGAGAGCGTGAGAGGGAGGGTGAGAGAGAGGTGGTATGCAGAAGACTGAGGGTGGGCGTATAAAAACATTGATCAAGGGGCGAGCAAAGAAAAAGCGACTTCTAGTTACTATCCAGAAAAACCGCCCATCCCATCTGTCACAACATCTGACGCTGCCTATCTCCCTTTCCCTCTCTCTTCCTCTCAATCTATCTCCCTCTCTCTCAATCTATCTCTCTCCCTCCCTCTCTCTTTCTCTCTCAATCTATCTCTCTCTCCCTTTCCCTCTCTCTCTCAATCTATCTCCCTCTCTCTTTCCCTCTCTGTTTCCCTCCCTTTCCCTCTCAACCTATCTCCCTCTCTCCCTTTCCCTTTTTCTCTCTCTTTCCCTCTCTCCCTCTCCCTCTCTCTTTCTGTCTGTCTCTCTATCGCTCTATCTCTCCGTCCCCGCCCTTTCCGTAGCTCCCGCTGATGCAGAATCACACGTACACATATCGGTTTGATGTGCGAGAGTACGAAAGCTCTTTGATCATTCTGGGAGGCTAATAACAGAAATCTCATTTGATCTAGCTTCTGCTACTGGTGCACGACCCTTTCACATGTGTGTGTGAGTGTGTGAGTGTGTGTGTGTGTGTGTGTGAGTGTGTTTGTGTGTGTGTGTGTGTGTGTGTGTGTGTGTGTGTGTGTGTGTGTGTGTGTGTGTGTGTGAATGCACCTCTGTTCTGATCAAAGTGTGGCCGACAGCAGTACGGCCAATATCCTAAACAATCAACGAGAAATTAAATTAATTTGCCGACCCAGCCCCAACATCTTTGATCAAGAAATTCAAACACACACACACACACACACAAACACACAGACACACACACAAAGCAGATATTGGGGTATAGCTGTGCCATGCTCTCCAACCCTACCAATCTTGAAAGATACCGCCTTAAAATTAACCTGTACTAAATTTGACAACTCAAAAACACACACACACACACAATCCATGAATTAAACACCTATGTTGATATCATTGGTGAAGAATTATCAGTGGCACGAATGCATGGGACCGGAGCTAGATTGTTTCAGCGCGGCAAACAATCGTAGATAAAATGAAGCAGCTTCTGTAATGACTAATTATATTCTTTGTAAAATGTTGGATCTTTTTATCATGCTCATATAACAGCTAAAGGTGGAGGCAGCGATTCTGGAGAACGCTTGTTGTCAAAATTCAGTGAATATCTTCTCACAATCCACTACCTGTCCGTACTGTGTGTGTGCTGACAAGACAGCCAGTGTTCATTCATACACAGCCTATGTTCTGTTAACTTGTATGTAAACAAAGGGGAAGGGGCCCACCGTAGCCTTGTCTGGGTGCTAACACTGGATTCATAGTACGTACAGGTAGCGGATCATGAGGAGATATTCATTGGGTTTGACAAAAAAGTCAAAACCAATGACCCATGTTCGAGTCCCGCCGGGGGTCAGTTCTCTGCCCCACTTCAACTCTGTCTCTCCAAAAATAATCTTTATATAAAAAAGAAAGAAAGTTGAGCCCCCCCAAAAAATAATCACACACACACACACACACACACACACAAGAAAAAAAACATACAAGCACACACACAAAACATACAAGCACACACACAAAACATACAAGCACATACACACACACACACAAAAACATACAACCACATACATACACACACAAACATACAACCTCTCACACACACACAAACATACAACCACACACACACAAACATGCAACCACACACACACAAGTACAAACACCCACTTTTTGTATGAGGCGAGAAAAGGGAGGGGTGTGTTACAGAGGAAGTGGGTGGAGAGTGTGAGAAGGGAGGAGATGGGCCGCCAGCAGCAGTCGGCCGCTTGAGCTGGCAGAGGTCACTGTCAGAGTAATAAGCTTCTCTCTCTCTCACACACACACACACACACACACACACACACACACACACACCAGACAAACACACACACTTTCTCTCTCTCTCACACACACACTCACTCACACATACACACACACACACACACACAACAGACACACACACACACTTTCTCTCTCTCACACACACACACTCACTCACACACACACACACACACACACACACACACACACACACACACACACACACACATTCACACACACACAGCATGGATGCGGCCAGTGTGTGCAACAGCAGATCAGGTTGTCCCGGCTCCTACAGATGCTTCACGGGACGCTGAGGACGAGGTGAGTGAGTCATCTAATATTTTCTCACTGTTTTATACTTCATGTCGGGGGGACTCAAAAATCTTAAAAATTCTACTGTTATTGAGACTATACCGGGCCTACATATACAGCTGTTGTGTGTGGCAGTGTTTAACACTGAAAAATAGGCTGTTAAAGTTGAGAAAAAGACCACTTCTAAAGAGGAATTATGTGGAAAAGAGATTAGGGTAAAAAGTAAATACTAGGAGAGGTAGACGGAAGGGTTCATTTGAGCGTCTTGTTTTGTGAACAGAAAAACGAGCACCGAACCGGACCGCAGGTGTTCCGCTCTCGAAATTGGATTAACAGAGCCCAAAAGATGTCAACTGAGGACAGAGAAGTTAGCCGCACAAATGCACAATTTTTCCCTGCTTCCCTAGATTTTAAAATTGGTTTGTTATGGTTGATGATGTGTGTTTAGGGTGATAAAAAAAAACTTGAAAGCACTCGTTGTTTTTTGATCTGTCAGGTAAGATCAGAAGCCTGTATTGTCATTATATTCAATGATAAATACAGGCTTTTTATCTTATCTTATAGTTATATCGGTCAATGCAATAGTT
The DNA here is from genome assembly GCA_026929865.2 of Hyperoplus lanceolatus. Taxonomy (NCBI): domain Eukaryota; kingdom Metazoa; phylum Chordata; class Actinopteri; order Uranoscopiformes; family Ammodytidae; genus Hyperoplus; species Hyperoplus lanceolatus. Next base: position 29,538,891 of record CM049404.1, on the reverse strand, counting down.
TGTAAAGTTACAACTTCATAAAAAAACATTCTGCTTATTTATTTTATGTGTCTTGGTTTATTTTTTTTTTAGCTCTGTAAGTTAACTGGACTCATTTTGAACTTCCATATTCGTGTCCCTGATCTTGTATTGTAATTAAATATGATGCTGAATGTGGTGTATGAGAGTATTGAATGTGTTGGTTGTGCTTGATTGTTATATCCTACGTAGTTCTGCATTCTTGGTCAGCTTATTTTACCTGGTTAGATAAAGGATATAGATTAAAAGTGGAGTCAACTATTTTTGAGAACTCTTGGCGTCAAAATCCTTTTTGTCAAAATCAGTACTGTAAAAAGCTCCTCACTAACCACTACCTGTGCTCTGAGCTCGAAAAAATAATCACGTGTTAACACCTAGGCTCTATAAATGGACAATTTGCTTGCTATGGTGCACTGGGCCCCCTTTTGTTTACGGACCCTTTGTTTACATATCGGTTTACAGAGGCCACCGAGGCTAGGCTGTGAATTAACACATGAGTTTTTTTCAGCGTACACACAGTATGGACAATTAGTGGATCGTGAGGAGATATTCACTGATTTTGACAAAAAGTGAATTTGACAACAAGCGTTCTCCAGAATCGCAGACTCCACCTTTCAATAGGATAGCGATTGATTTATATATCATTAGCCTCATAGCATATATTTACTCTACTCTACTTTTACCCTATATCTACTCTACTCTACATCTACTTTTCCCTGCTCTATAACCCTTAAAATATGACTTAGGCAAATATGCTATTAGGCTAACGAAAAATAGATGTAGAGTAAAGTAGATGTAGAATAGAGTAGATGTAGAGTAAACGTAGAGTAGAGTAAATGTGATTTAGGCAACTATGTTATGAGTCTAACGATATTGAACAAAGCTAGGCCTGTGAGCGTCAGGTGAACCGAACTGTAGTAAATTCACTATAAACTAAATCCCGAATTCAAAACTGAAATGTTTTCATCTTATAAATCCCTCTAGACGTTTTCATTCCAGTAGATTATGCAGCTATCTTCGAATGAAAATATAAAAAAGTTAAAACAGATGATGGGGGGAACAGACTTTTATTGATCCTCGAGGGGTAAATTCAGATTTTTCAGATGATTTTGCATTCATAGGTTTGGCATTTTCGGTTAAACAATAGTCTCACAATGATTTCAACAAAGGGGATATTTTGACTTACTGTAAAACTCTTTCCAGCCCCCTTGTGTGTGTTTTCGAGGCTGACGCTGCTGAAACCTGGTTTGTGTTAAAACTGCAGTGTGTAGAATTTTGGTTTTTATTTCCTAGCAGATTTTGTAGAAAATAATTATAATATCCATTAGCACGTTTAATTTAGTGCATAATAGCTGATTTTTATTTTTAGAATTATTATTTTTTTCCATATGTCCATATTTCTCCATACTTTGGACCAAGGCCTTGTCACCTCCATTTTGGAAGTGTCATAGTTGGAATGTCATCAGGTGCATTGTTTAGAATGTAGAATTGTTCTTGTCCTTGAAGGCCACTGTAGCTTCTGTTATTATTCTAAAGGGGTGGGGTTACCCAGGGAGCATTGCATTCTAGAACTTTCTAAAACTTACTTGATGATGTCATATTACACACTGCACCTTTAATACATGGTCGATAGTTTTTCGCCATTTCTTTCTTTGCGTTCTCCTGTAGAAAATAGAAGAAGTTCAAATTACAAATACACCCATGTCAAAATGCAGAAGTTGAAATAGGAGAAGTTACCAAAATAACCACATGAAAAAATTGCATGTTCAATACGTTCCTGCATTCAATGGTGAGGACATATCATAAGCAAAATTCATTTATAATCCCCTTTAACTGTAAACACATATCCATGAAAATCCTTCTAACTATGTCATTTGTGGAGTTAGCTGCATGATAGTGAGCAGTAAGCCGTAAGCAGAGTATGAATATATTGTCATTTAAGTTAGATAAACTTAACTTAACTTGCTATGCTCTGGCTCTTAAGAAACGGGAAGTATCTTGAACCAACCGCAATGTTCTATATAAACAAAGACTGTTGCCATGGAGACATTTAAATACAGCCATGTCACACGGTCTAGACTGTAAAAAAAAAAGCTGTTTTATTTTATTTAAGTTTTTCTATGAACAATTATTTTCATGGGCGCCCTTAGCTCAGTTGGTAGGGCGTCCCCCCCATGGGCCTCGGCCAGCAGCGGACCGGGGTTCGATTCCAGCCCGCGGTCGTTCTCTGCATGTCACTCCCCTCTCTGCCCCATTTCAACTCTGTCTCTACACTATCAATAAAGCACAACAATGCCAAAAAAATATGTTAAAAAATATATATATAAATATATATTCAATCAGATCTTTGTAGGAGCTTATTGAGACACCCAACTATGATATCATATATTAATGTTACTGTTTCAGACCAGGTTTACAGAGGCTTTTAAGTATCAAAGTAGAAGTGAAAATGTCTCTTCTGACTAAAATATCCTTTACAGAATCAGAATCACTTTTATTACATCTTATTGTACAGTTCACAAGAGTCCAATTCTTAGGCTTGGTTCCTAAACATTCACATGGCAGCAACAGTACAAGATAAAGTAAATAAAGATAAGAAACCAGAAGAAAAAGTATGTGACGCTATAGGATTGTTATTGCTGATGCGTTCATTTGTAAACAGAGTTGTACTATTAAAGCAAGTCGAGTTGAAGTTAATTTAAACTTAAATATATATTTACTTTGAATTGTACTTTAAGGTACGAGTTAATACTAGTCTGTATACAAGAACATTCAAGTTACTTTAAATAGATTTGTTTTTGTGTGTGTATTGGTTCCCAAACCCAAAAACATTAGGTCAGCCCCTAAAAATAAGATTTCTCCAACACAGTTTAAGTTCAAAAAGATGTTGGATTACCCCATATCTTAAAGCCTCGAATAGATATTCAAATTAAACCCACCTGAGAAGAGGAAATGTCTCTTTGGTGGAGCTGCAAAAAAAAACTGACACACACACACACACACACACACACACACACACACACACACACACACACACACACACACACACACACACACACACACACACTAACATTGTAAACATATTAAAGGCCCTGGCAACCCAAATCCACTAAATCCTTGTAACTATGTTATTTGGGGGGTAAAATCAGTGCTAATATGTATATGAAAGGTTTTAGGAATAGCTGCCAACCCCCCGCAAACATACTGTCATGTCAGTTGGTCGACCATTTGAAAAATCCTGATTCGAATGTTGCCTTGGCTTAGAGCGCGCAAAGGCTTGGGACGTCACGCGATGGATCTCCATTCTAAAATGCATTGAGACGGCCTTTTGAAAATGTCTGATTCGAACTTTGGCTTACATCACAGGCTTGGGACGTCACACGTTCTTAAAAACAAATCTATACAATATCTCTGGAGCCGCGCAAGAGACACAGACTGTCTCTTTGCGCCTGAGCCTACACTCAAAGCCCCGTCTGAGCGAAGCAGCGCGCACCCCGGTGAAACACTGTGATGGTAACGTTCACAGTGACACCTCGCCGAGCCGCCGTGCAGAAAAGCTATGTGGTTTAAGACTAAATGATCACCGGGGATTCCTGAACGTTAATGTTGTAGAGGGGACAGGCTTTCACGAGCCGATTGGATGCCCCGAGCCCTGATACACAGAGACATATCTCCAAACTGACTGCGCGACTAACTGCAAAGTGAAACAACCGCCTCGCTCCGTTAGTTTCAGTCCACCTGCGCATTGACAACGTTTGAATAAAGCCTCTCATTCTTATTATAAGGGCTTTGATGCAAATGATTAAATCTGAACATTATGGCAGAGGTGGGGCGTAAAAGGACGACACAGTTGGCAAGCTCTCCTCACTACGCCTGCCACAACAGAATCGCTGTCGATCGCTGCGCCGATTCATGCCTCTGACACGTCGACTCGCAACATAATACCCTAAGTTAAGGCTTTGAATTCAGTGCTGGGGGATGTGGAGCTCTTTGGCCATTTTCCCTGCCTCTTTTTCCTCTCGACCCATCGTTCTCTATCCAAGCGCACACACCTCTGTCCCGGCCGCATCTGAGTGCACAGCTCGTGCTCCACCCGAAAATAAATAAATAAACACAAGTTGGACACAAGCCCTGAAGCTGAATGATCGCTCTGGTAACGGTCAGTCCATAACTGGACGCTGAATATTAGACCCCGAATATAAAACGACCCGACTTTTTATGACCTATTCTCAGGGGGAAACCCTGTCTTATAATCAGACCAATACGGCATGTGTCACTGCTGCATGTAACAATATTGTATTGGTGATGCATTTTTTTTTCAATGTATCAATGTAGCGAGTTATTATTTAAGTGCAGGAAGCACTCCCTTCTGAGAATATGTTTCTGCGGCTGCCTGTAGCGTAGGCTACTTCAACAGCGGGTCTCCACACTGTTGATCCGCCTGGACAACGTTAGCCTGCTTGCTTAGGATCCAACTGGCCGGCTGGTTTGAACTCATTTGATTGTCTTTTTTATATTTTACGAGTTTACTCCTTGTGCTCTTAATTGAAACCGCATATCGCATCAACTCACGTTAATCAGACTCTGTTTTCTCTCTCTCTCTCTCTCTCTCTCTCTCTCTATTCCCACTCCTATCCTCAAAAACATTTAAAAATGCATATGCCTAAAATAGATAGCAGATGTTTATGCAAGTTCAATGGTAAATAAACTAATAAGAGATAACAATAAATATGATATTTTTATATATTTTCATTGTGACACTGACACCTGTTTCAATTAAATAGGTTGCGGTTGTGGTGGGAAAAAATAGCCTATAACTAATTGCAAACCTATATAGGCCTAATAATAATAAGTTACTTTCCGCAAGTGATTCTGAACTGCGGCTCTCAGCTGTGCCAAAGCATTCACCGTTGCTAGGGAAACCAGCTACCGTCGCAGCCCGTGCAGCAGTGTGAACTGCCAGTCAGGCTCGTTGTGAGCATGTGCAGCATTTTCTAGTTTGCGTCTCGTTGTGTGGCGAATCTTTGGTCTGAACTGGGCTAAACCTGCTGAGCACCGTGAGTGAGAGAACATTCCCTACAGAACGTTGTTGGCCACGCCCACACCGCCCTGCAAAATGTTCTAGACAGCAAAAAAGCAGTTTTTTAGACTAAATTTTATAATATTTATGAAAATTATTTTTTAATTGGATGACTTTAAATATCTTATAGAGAAACCCAACATTAATGTCATATATTTATGTCTGTGGGTTGCCAGAGCCTTTAAGTACATTTTCAACCAATGTTTTTATCACCTGCTCTTTTGATGTGAACTAATTTGCTGAGCTATGTACGTATTCATTTTTTTAAGTTCTATCTCTTTGCATATGTCTTTGTTAGTATGATTTTTCGATATGAGGCATGCAACCTTAAAGCGGCAGTTGAGTTTTTTTACTGTAATATTTGGCAAAACTGTCATAATAGCCATTCAGCTATATGTAGGTGAAGTGGTCTGAAAATATTTTTTTATCACTTTGCTCCCCCCTGCCTCTGTGTGCTGCCCCCCAAAATTGCCACCGCTCATGTTAATTTTGACCAATCAGAGCGAGGTCAGATTCTCCGTTCTTATTGGCTGTGGGACCTTGGCAACGACGTTGATGCGTCAGTTGCGTGAGCGATCACGACCCTAGCAGTCTGACACTAGCCTACTGCTACTACGGCGGACAGCGAGTGGCAATGTCTTCACAAACGAATCCTCAATTTACCATTCCCAGGATACTAACAACTAACACCGCTAAGACAGCAAAAAAACGACGAAAGACGAATATTGAAAAGTTAACTGCTGAAAGGGAGACGGAGAGAGCTTGAAAAAAAGTACACCGGCAATGTCTTCTTGCCCTATCACATCAAGACCTCTCCGACCACGACCTCGCAACTTTTTTTTTCAAAACAGCGACAAGCGACAAATCTAGCTTTTTTTCTGGTGTTATTGGTGACTTTTTTCGCCAAAGCAACTATCATCTCTTCTCAACGAGCAGCGGGAGCCCCGAGCTGAGAGGTGTATCTCCTGCTCTGACCGCAGCTGGGAGGGGCTGCTGCGCGAGGACCGGGCCGTCTGTCAGTGCTCTGTGACGGGGGACGGGCCAGGAGGCTGCTCGTTGAGAAGCGTTAAAAGTGATATTTGCTTCGGCGAAAAAGTCACCAATTACACCAGAAAAAAGCTAGATTTGTCGCTTGTCGCTGTTTTGAAAAAAAAGTCGCCAGGGGGGCTGAAAAGTAGCTAAATATAGCGACAAAATCGCTAATGCCTCGTTTCCACCGAGTAGAGCGGGTCGGATCGGAGCGGTTCGGTCCGGGTAGTTTGGCTTTTCATTTGCCAAAAGTTGGGTAGGGTACGGTTTAAGCGCACCTAACCGCTCTGAGCCGCTCCCGATCTCAGTACTCCTCCGTAGGGGTACTGGCCGCCTGAAAGCGGGCCGAAAATGCATGAGAAGGCGGAGCTACACACTGCCGTCATTTGATTGGTCGAAAGAATCATTTCCGCCATGTGTAGATCTCGGCAAGAGTGAAGAGAGTCTTGTGTTTTGGCGAAAATGTGAGCACAGCTCTGTTTATTGTGTGGTGTTTTTCCTCGTCAATAAATTAATCAGTTGGTTACACTGTGTCCCATAGTCACGTAGCTGCCGCAGCCAGCACTGTTTGTTCGCTCACTGTGTCTATGAGTTGCGCCGAGCGGTCTCTGTGTGTTTACGCCATAGATAGTAGTAAAATACACGCTCACAACAACACGGGGGAATAAATAAAGAAGCGGCTGGTTTGAATCATTTCCGCCGTTTGTAGTCACCTCGGCTAGAGTGAAGAGAGTTTTGGCGAAAATGTGAGCGCGGCACTGTTTATTGTGTGGTGTTTTTCCTCGTCAATAAATTAATCAGTTGGTTACACTGTGTCCCATAGTCACGTAGCTGCCGAGCCAGCACTGTTTGTTCGCTCACTGTGTCTATGAGTTGCGCGGGGTCTCTGTGTGTTTACGCCATAGATAGTAGTAAAATACACGCTCACAACAACACGGGGGAATAAATAAAAAGCGGCTGGTTTGAATCATTTCCGCCGTTTGTAGTCACCTCGGCTAGAGTGAAGAGAGTTTTGGCGAAAATGTGAGCGCGGCACTGTTTATTGTGTGGTGTTTTTCCTCGTCATTAAATGAATCAGTTGGCTACACTGTGTCCCACTGCTACGATGTCACGTAGCTGCCAGCGCTGCTCGCTCACTGTCTCTATCAGTTGCACCGAGCCGTCTCTGTGCTCTCAACACGGGGGGAATAAATAAAGAAGCGGCTGGTTTGACCAAGCAAAAACAAGAGACCGCTGGCTTGACCACAGTTCTACAGTCCGATAGTTTGACCCACTTTCTGGCGGCGGCTATCGCAGTCCAGCCTAAACCCCGCCCTACCAGTAAGGGTAGGGTCGGCGGTGGAAACAACACCGAGATTCTTAAAAGTGAGCTGTCCCGCTCTGAGCCGCTCCGATCCGACCCGCTCTACTCGGTGGAAACGAGGCATAAGTTGGCAACACTGCCTGAGCAGCCCCTCCCAGCTGCGGTCAGAGCAGGAGCATTGATAGGAGATACACACACACACACACACCTCTCCGCTCTGTTACAATTAGTTTGCTATCATGCCTGGCTGTTACAGCTACTTTTGTTAGGCCTACCAGCACACTTACAATGATTTTAAGCTAACATACATGGTATTTCTGTGATTAAAATGTATGCTCAATATGTACGTATGTAGTTATCATTATACTAATGTTTCATCACCTCGGAATCGGACATGGTGTTTGTCTCCTGTCAACGTAACTGAATTCACATGAACGCGCAAAGCTGTCGTTCAGAGGGAGGAGCTACAGCAGGTAGAGCGTTGGGAAAACAGCCGTTGGGATCCCAACGGCTCAAATTATCAACTGCAGCTTTAAGTGCCTTGAAAGACACCATTAAACCATTAAATTGAATTATATTAAACTGTATTTTTACTAAATCTTAAATGTATTTAGTAACTTTTCAACCACTTTCTTTGCACCTGTTCTTTATAGTTTTCTAGTGAGCCCCGTTGTAGTAGTATTGCTTCCCAAAAGGCCAGTGAGTGTCCCCGTGTTCCAATCCCCATACTTCCCTACTATTTAGTATGCCAGAAAAAGATTTAGGATGTCCCAATACATGCACGTCAATCTTAGTATGCTGAAAATACATAAATGCCCCACTAACTCCAATAGCATTTTGGAGTATTCGTCATTATTCTTGACATTTCTCGACATAATGAAAAAAAAATCTTCCTTATCTGATTTTTTTTTCTCTCCTGTGGCCCTTAAACTCTTCTGTACTTTAGTATGTAGTGTAGTAAAAAGGAAGAGTATGTGATTTGGAACGCAGGGTGTGTGCAATCAGTGGAGATTGGTCTGGCTGTCAGCTTGTTAGCGCCAGCCCATTTGCACTGGATAAATAAGTCCCTCATGAAGGGGCCCTCTCCGCATGCCTCTGCGATTGTGTGTGTTCAACTGTAAAAGTGTGTGTGGCACTGCGGTAAACACGTCTCATTGTCTTACAATTAATCTGCTAACTGAAGCTTGACCCTAAACCCTAAACACACAGCCCTTATTAACTTCAGCTGTGTGTGTGTGTGTGTGTGTGTGTGTATGTGTATGTATGTGTGTGTGTGTGTGTGTGTGTGTGTGTGTGTGTGTGTGTGTGTGTGTGTGTGTGTGTGTGTGTGTGTGTGTGTGTGTGTGTGTGCGTGTGTGTGTTTGTGTTGGATGTTTATAGGCACATTACAGAGTTTATGCTTTAAGGGGGCAAGTGACATATACAGTGTTGAACTTGGATCTGAAAAATGTCTGTTTGATAATCACTGATGACACAATCCGCCCTGTGAACATTTCTGGCAACGTGTTCGAAGGCCCGCGGAGAACAGATTGGCGCCGCTAATTGGCGTTCGCTAATTGGGGGAAATATCAGGCAACAGATAAACAGACGCTGGACTTTTTAACTTTTTTACTGGACTTTTTTGGGGTACTTGCTTTTCCTTCAAGTTGTGTGTGTATAGGAAAGTAGCCTACTATGGATGCCTAGCTGTCCATTTTAAATTCTGGCTTTTCAAATGCATACTGTATAAACTATTAAATCACAAAAAAAGAATTGTCTTTTTTACAGGGAAAATAAAAGCCTGTGCAAAATGAATTAATTGGGTCAACTATAATGCAACGGATAAACAGACAGTGTGGGAAAAGTACATTTAAATGAACCTGTGTTCTATCAATATAAAATCGCAATATAATGAATGAGGTTTTTCTTCCCTCAGTCTTTCCTCAGTCTTCCCTTGGCCCAGCTGTCCTGTTAATCCTAACCCTACATTTTTACCATGTGTGTTGTCACACTGGTAAAATGTAGGGTTAGACAGTGAGACCATAAAACACTCTTTCTGCCTTTTCTCAGGCTAGGATGAACCGATTTAAAAAAAAAATTGCACGCTTATACTACATAGGATCTCAGAGTTCAATACACCTTCATATTTCCACCGGTAAAGTAGGTCTTTAAGTACTGGACTTTTTTGGTAATTGTTTTTAACTTCACTACTTAAAGTGACTAAAAAAGTACTTCACAATTGCACATGTTTGGTGGTATGACATCTTGTATAAGTTTCCCTAAACAAATATTTTTACTTTTGATACTTTGAGTACATTTCCTGATATACTTTTATCCTTCCTTCGAGGAATTTTCAAGTTTCATTTTTCCTCTGATGATCATAAATGACCTGTAACAGCAAACGAGACCATCAGTGTAAAGAATCCTATTTCTATAATGCTTTTGCTCAGGTATGAATCCCCTACAACTCAGACAAAGCTATTTATGGTAGACAGACAGGAAAATACTGTGTCTATGAACGGTAAATCAAAGTTTACTTTGCTTCACCTTGGTCATATCACCATTATTAATCTGACATAGTCACATATAAATACATTACCTCATGGCCATGCATCCTGCCGTCTCTCTTTCACTCGCCTCCTAAACAAATGCAACAAACAAATTTAGTGCTACTTTATTCTACATTGTACTTTTTCATCCACTACCTTCATCTTACCTATCACCTTGAAAATGACGATTTTACATAAAAAAACCAGGACAATTATATAAAATTCAATACTTAAAAGACCTACTTCAGCGGTGGGAATACGAAAGTGTATTGAACTCTGATATGTAGTATAAATGTGCAATTTTTTTTGAAAACGGTTCATCCTAGCCTGAGAAAAGGTCTCACTGTCTCACCCTACATTTTTCCATATGTGACATCACACACAACGTAAAATGTAGGGTTAGGATTATATGTAGGTTAGCGATTTTATAATGATATAACGCCGGTTCCGTATCGGTGAAGTATTCCTTTAACTACTAGTTCCCACTGTATTTGGTTTGGGGCCCCTCACAGAGAGGCTCAGTCGGAGCCCCTTGTCATGTTTCGTGTGTTTTCTAGCAGCTCCATCATCATAGAGATATTTCACCCTCCAAACGGCTCACATGTTTTTCATTTTTATAGCGTTTCATTTTTTCCTAAAGCAGGAGCGTTTTTCGGGGAAAAGCTTAAAATATGATTATCAATTCTTCCAGCTGAAATGTGTTTTGGATTTTTTTCTGTTCAAGGGATATTTGAACATCGATGCATTGGTATTTTTATTTGAGTGATGTCTCTCAATTCTTGTTCTAGCATTGTGCTGGATGACATGTGGGCCTTCACAAAGAGAGACCACCTTATATCGCTTCAGGCGGATTTTTGATATGTAAAATAAGATCCTTAAAAACTGCAGGCGAGGCTCTTTTATTTACTGAATTTTCCTCAGTTTTCAACTCTATCAAGCCTAGATTTTGGTTTATAAACAAATACCAGCTAAACTAATGACATTATTTTATTTTAATATTATTCTATTTTATGTGACAGACAGACAGACAGACAGACAGACAGACAGACACACAGACAGACAGACAGACAGACAGACAGACAGACAAGACAGACAGACAGACAGACAGACAGACAGACAGACAGACAGATAGATAGACAGACAGACAGATAGATAGATAGATAGATAGATAGATAGATAGATAGATAGATAGATAGATAGATAGATAGATAGATAGATAGATAGATAGATAGATAGATAGATAGATAGATAGATAGACATGAAAAGACAAGTGTTATTGGTTGCAGCCCTAAAGACAACACTACTTCGAGTTGAGCCATAGAGAAAATAGAAAATGACTTGTAGTTTAATTCAGAATCATATACCTGCTTCATCCCTATATGGACTTCCATTATATAAAGCCAGGGTAAAATGGGGATGACCGTTTATCAAAG
>CM049404.1:29490000-29522500 GCA_026929865.2 Hyperoplus lanceolatus | reverse complement strand
AGCGGAGATGGCCGAAGCACAGGCGGAGGGAGCCGAAGCACACACACTCAAGTGTTGACAGGATGTGCTGGATCGCCAAAATAAGAGAAAGAGCTTCCCGAAAATCTACATAGTTTGATGTGATTCGTGTCAGGTTGCTCTATAGAAGTGTAAAACAAGAAATTAAGACCAGAAAAGTAGCATAATAGGTCCTCTTTAAGGTTATGCAAGTTTTCAATCATAGCCTACTTTGTGTGCGACCAAATTTATTTTTGTGCTACTGAATTTTTTTGCTTGCTAGCACCAGTGCTACCACCTAAAAAAATAAGCGTACAGCCCTGACCCCCCTCTCCGCTTCCTCCCTTAGGTCTTGCCTCAGCTTGTGTGGGACGCTAAAGGCCGATTCCCCGGGCCAGACTTCCTGTGTCGCCTGGTGAAGTACCTGCAGGTTTTGGGGATGTTCGCCTCGTCCTACATGATCGTTGCCATGACGGTGGACCGGCACTACGCCATCTGCTGCCCCCTGCAGGCGCACCGCAGCGGGGCCACGCAGCGCTGGAACAGCTGCATCCTGGTGGCCTGGGGGCTCTCGCTGCTGCTCAGCCTGCCACAGGTAGAGGGGGCAATGCTTATGTTATAAAAAAATAATAATAATGAAAAAAAAAAAAAAAAAAAAAATATATATATATATATATATATATATATAGGGGAGAACGGGTAATCTGAGCCACTTTTTACATTTGCTCCCCTCTAAGCGAGCTAAAATGATTTATCACTCAAATTTACACATTTCCCATTAATTCAGGATATTTCCTAGCAATGGGCATTAGCAGAATTTTTTCAAGACAAAGGGCAGTGAAAATATGATCGTTTTAAAAAAAGTTGTCATGTGGCTCACTTTACCCCAGCTGTGGGGTAAACTGATCCACTTACTTTTTCCACTCTGAAACTACCATAATAACACATATTGTAACAGTAGAATCCTGAAAGCTAGCCACACATTCCAGAACTCATGTCGGACTTGTAAAAGAATGATGGGGTTTGGTCAATTAAGCAAAGTAAATTTTATAAACACTTGAAAGTAACTCTGAACAAAATCAAATACAACATATTATAATTCAAAAGGTTTTAATAAGATTCAAATGAAAGATAGAACCAGTTAGATTAGAACACAGTCTGGGGGTCAGAACACAGGACCCTTAGAGCCAGCTTGTGTCTGGGGGTCAAAGCATAGGAAAATCAGAACCAACGAGAACAGCCATGGGACTCAGAAAACAGGAGAAGACCCAACTGGATTATAACATCAGCCTGTCATACTCTACAACTAGGCCTACTCTACATTCCAGCCCTGAAGGTTACAGGGAAAGATGAGAAGGTGCTCTTTCCGTGTGGTTGCCATAGGTCGTCTTCCTGGTGTATTTCCTTGGCATGATGGCTTTTCTACAATGTGTATGACATTAAAATAAAACATATGTCATGTAATATTACATTAAAATATGTTTAAGACTAAACTTAACTTGTGCCTCATGGTGGGGGAAAGTGAGACAGTGGCTCACTTTCCCCCACAGCATTTGGCTCACTTTCCCCCACCACCACAATTTGAGAAAAAACTACCTCTCTTAGCATTTCAGGCTAATCTTCAGTTATCAGCATCACATGGTTTCATATGTTGGTAGTTCATCAACACGTATGATTGAAGTTTTTCTATGTGAATACATTTGCTTTGGCACAACAATTGACTAAGTTGACAGCAAGAAAATTTACTTTTACATGCAAAATACCTATTTTGGTGAAAAAAACATGCTTACCACAGCACCATGAGGTCCTCTCTTTCAGGGCCATGGTGAAATAAGAGGGGCTTGAAAACATATATCTCACATGACCACAAATGTTTTCCGTTGCCTAGATACAGGGGGTGGCTCACATTACCCGATGCCTCAGATATATATATATATGAGGCATATAATATATATATATATATATATATATATATATATATATACATATATATATATATATATATATATATATATATATATATATATATATATATGAGGCATATAATATATATATATATATATATATATATATATATATATATATATATATACAGTATCTCACAAAAGTGAGTACACCCCTCACATTTCTTCACATTTTTCTTTATATCTTTCCATGGGACAACACTGAATAAATGACACTTTGATACAATGTAAAGTAGTCAGTGTACAGCTTGTATAACAGTGTAAATTTACTGTCCCCTCAAAATAACTCGACACACAGCCATTAATGTCTAAACTGCTTGCAACAAAAGTGAGTACACCCCTTAGAAAAAAATTACAAATTGGGCCCAAAGTGTCAAAATTTTGTGTGGCCACCATTATTTTCCAGCACTGCCTTAACCCTCTTGGGCATGTAGTTCACTAGAGCTTCACAGGTTGCAACTGGAACCCTCTTCCACCCATTCATGACGACATCTCGGAGCTGGTGGATATTAAAGACCTTGCGCTCCTCCACCTTCCGTTTGAGGATGCCCCAACGATGCTCAATAGGGTTTAGGTCTGGAGACATGCTTGGCCAGGCCATAACCTTTACCCTCAGCTTTTTTAGCAAGCCACTTGTCATCTTGGAGGTGTGTTTGGGGTCGTTATCATGTTGCAATACCACCCTGCGGCCCAATTTACGAAGGTTGAGTGCACATGGTCAACGTCGTACACAGAGGTTGGCTTTGGAAAATAGACGTATGAGTGCTGCCAGCATTGCTGAAGGGCTTGAAGGGGTGGGGGGTCAACCTGTCAGTGCTCAGACCATACGCCGCACTCTGCATCATACTGGTCTGCATGGCTGTCGTCCCAGAAGGAAGCCTATTCTAAAGATGATGCACAAGAAACCCCACAAAAAGTTTGCTGAAGACAAACAGACTACGGACATGGATTACTGCAACCATTTCCTGTGGTCTGATGAGACCAAAATACATTTATTTGGTTCAGATGGTGTTAAGAGTGTGGAGGGGCAACCAGGTGAGGAGTACAAAGACAAGTGTGTCTTGGCTAGAGTCAAGCATGGTGGTTGGAGTGTCATGGTCTGGGGCTGCATGAGTGCTGCCAGCACTGGGGATCTACAGTTCATTGAATTCTAACATGTACTGTGACATACTGAAGCAGAGCATGATCCCCTCCCTTCATAAACTGGGCCGCAGGGCAGTACTGCAACATGATAACGACCCCAAACACCCTCCGAACGACCACTGGCTTGCCAAAGAAGCTGAGGGTAAAGGTTTTGGACTGGCCAAGCATGTCTCCAGTCTTAAACCCTATTGAGCATCTTTGGGGCATCCTAAAACGGGAGATGGAGGAGCGCAAGGACTCTAATATCCACCAGCTCCTTGATGTCGTCATGAATGGGTAGAAGAGGGTTCCAGTTGCAACCTGTGAAGCTCTAGTGAACTACATGCCCAAGAGGGTTAAGGCAGTGCTAGAAAATAATGATGGCAAAACAAAATATTGACACTTTGGGCCCAATTTGGAAATTTTTTCTTAGGGGTGTACTCACTTTTGTTGCCAGCAGTTTAGACATTAATGGCTGTGTGTCGAGTTATTTTGAGGGGACAGTAAATTTACACTGTTATACAAGCTGTACACTGACTACTTGACATTGTATCAAAGTGTCATTTATTCAGTGTTGTCGCATGGAAAGATATAATGAAATATTTGAAGAAATGTTAGGGGTGTACTCACTTTTGTGAGATACTGTATATATAATCCTACCCCAATTCTTCTACATAACCAAGTGAGAAAATCTGATGAATGATTTACTACTGAAAGAGCATCCTGGTGGAAGGTCACATATCGTATAGACAGGGAGGGTAGAATAAAAAAAAATTTGAAAAAGAAAACACTTGAATAAAAATAAAAAGACTTGTGATGTAGTGTTCAGAGGGAGCAGAACAATTATCTTAAAATACAAAAATAAAACAGACACTAGACCAGTTTGAAAAGGGATAGATAGAATCCTGGTCTGCTTCAACATAAACAAGTGCAAAGAAGGATGAAGGATTTACTTCTGAAACAGCTGCTTTCTGGTGCCCTGGGGCGTCGCTCCTGCTCTGTCTGCCAAAGATAAGGGACAGGGAGAATAAAATACTTTAAAAATTACAAAAAATAAAAAAATTGAATAACAGCAACAACAAAAAGCTTGTGATGTAGTGGTTAGAGCGTGGGGGGCCGTGTCCACCTAGCGTTTTTTTCGGGCGCTGAACACTTGCTGTGGGCTCAGGAGTGTGTCTACTAAACTTTTTTTGGGGCATTTTTTTGGGGCATTTTTTTCAGGCGTTTTATGCGCTGGTAGAGAGAACGCTGTGAGCGGGGGAGAAAAAAAGCTGATCGCCATCTCTTCCACTGCCAATGTCAGGCCTACTACTGGTTTTCACTGTTTAATACAGCACACAAGAGACCAGTTTGAAATAAATATAAATAAATATGTATGATGTACAAGGCTAGGGAAGGGGGGGGGGGAATAGTGTGTAAGTTACAGGAGAGAGGAGAGAGAGAGAGAGAGAGAGAGAGAGAGAGAGAGAGAGAGAGAGAGAGTATATAATAGTTTATTGTAAGGGAATTTGGTGCGATAGATTGGTGGCTAGTTTTTTTTGTCTTATTTATTGCCTTTTCTCTCTCATTCACTTGAAAAAATTGGTTTTTCCAATTTTACCGGTTTTCTGAGCTGCCTGCTAAGTGCCTGCATACCCCCCAGAAAGTGGGTAGTTGCGCCCCTGCTATAGGGGATGAATAAAGTTATTGAATTGAAAGGTACGGTGCCACAGACAGATAGGGTGACACGGGGAAACAAACAACGTATAGATATTGATACTTTTCTTGCCTCGGGGAGACGATTTTGGGTTGCCAGGTTGTGAAAATCAAGCTGTTGCCCCCGTAACCTTAATCCGGATAAGCGGTTGAAAATTAGCCTGGCTCCGCCCACCCGCCTACTTCCGGCCAAATTTCATTATCCCTTCAGTAGTCAGTCTGGGTGTACAGCGCATTTCCCAGATTCTCCGGAGAATCTACGATCGTCCAATCAGCGAACAGAGCGAGTGGCTAAGAACGCTCCAGTTTCAGTTGAATGCTGCGTTCCTTTATACTCGGAAGAAGGAGATTTCCGACTTGGTAGTTCCGAGTTCCGACCTGTCTGTGTTCCAGTGCATCTGCTCGCGAAAGTATGGACGCCTCAAACCTTTCTCGTCCAAATAACTAAACGTTAGGCTTTAACAAGTTACTGTTGCCAGGTACCGGTAGATTCATAGACTACAATATGTATTGAAGTCGGAAATTTCCGAGTTCCCTGTCCAACTGGAAGGCACCATCAAAAGCCGGCTCATGACACAAGTGATGACCAAACGTGATGCGATTGGTTGGCTAATCCAGAGTGGCACTGGGCAGATCCAATAGTTTTAAACTTCGACAGACACCCGCCTCCAAGTCAGTTAACGTTTGCCAATTACAGCACTTCCAGACCTTCTGTACAAATGAAATGAAGTACGATGGTCTGGTTGGACCAGGCTAGTTGAAAATGATGAGGTTGTGAAAATCTCTTTGGCTGGTGTTTATCCCACTCAAGCAGATTTTCAGTTAACATCATTTTGTAGACGACCTCAGTGGACTGTCTTACCTGGGGCAGCAGTGACGAAGTGGGTAGGGAGTTAGCCTCTGGTATGCAGGGTCGGAGGTTCGATCCCCCGTCTCCCCGCCACATGTCGAAGTGTCCCTGGGCAAGACACTGAACCCCGAATTGCTCCGATAGTTAGCTTAGCACCCTAGTGCTAAGCCTATCCTGCGTGGTAGCTGCTGCTATCGGTGTATGAATGTGTGTGTGACTGGGTGAATGTGTACAAAAACAATGTAAAGCGCTTTGGGTCTGTGAAAAACAGAGATATAGCGCTATACAAGTCCATTTACCATTACCTCTGACATGATTGAAAGTTTATCACAAATTTAGACGTTTGTTAATTCAATACTCTTTCTTTTGATCTTAATACAGTAATAGCGTCTACAAAAAAACTAGCAATAAATAATGGTTCATTCTTCACTTGTCTTTTTTCTCTTCCAAATCTGAAAATAGTTAGCGGTTATATTTTGCTTTAAACAGGATGAAACAACTTCTTATTTTTCCTCAAAAGTAAAAACTAATCTAATCCAGAGATCATGGTGTTTGTGAGAAATCTGATAACATAGAAAGCAGGGGGGGGGGAGCATCTTGACCGAGATTCTTTGAAACTTAAATTTCATATTTCGTTCCACCCAATACATTTCCACAAAACAAAACATAAGATGATTAAAAACACACTTGATGTAGTGACTTCAAGACAAGTTTTCTTGCTGAATCTGACAACATGAGGTGGGGGTCTGCGGTGAAATAATAGCCATCTTTTTTCGCCCCTTCAGGTTTTCATCTTCTCGCGTTCTGAAGTGGCCCCAGGAGTGTATGACTGCTGGGGGACGTTTGCCGAGGTGTGGGGCCTCAAAGCCTACGTCACCTGGATGACCATAGCTGTCTTCATCCTGCCTGTGCTCGTCATCACAGTATGCCAGGTAAATACTGACGAAAACGGACTTATTCCATTTATTTTGGGCCTTTTTTTCTCAATTGGCCTCCTGTAGCCTGGCACTGCCCAACTACCTACATCAGCTCAATTTTCATTTCCCTTCAGTTGTCAGTCTAGGTCCGCGGTATAGTCGGGAGTTTTCCCTTTTAGAGTTTTTACCTGTCAAATCAGCGAACAGAGGGAGTGGCTGAGAACAATGACATGCGCCAGTTTCAGATGTAGTCAGAAACCGTCTCCTGTGCATTTTCCACAGAAGAGTTCTAGGGAGAGAGAGGAAATAATAAGAGGATGAAGTTTTATTCTATTTTATTATGCTCTCGAGAATAAAGATCAAATACAATGTTAAGATCAAACTCAACAGGTAAAGTTGTAAGGATGTGGACAGATTCAAACTTCCGGGATCAATGACTCACACGCAAAACGTTATTAAAACCCAAGCGATGCATCTTTGCTATCGTCACAGGACAGACAATGGGCTACAACCTTGTTTTGACTGAAAGCAGACGTCCTCTAAGCTCCACTAATAACATTGCTCTCTACGTGCACTTGTTCAGCAGAATGTAAGATGAGAGCAGAGGGACCGTCTACAGAGGGCAAACACTGAAGAGCTAAATATTCAATACCTTCACTCTGATACAGTGCAGGGCAGTTGTTAGTGGAGCTGAGAGGACGTCTATTCTTGGTAGAAATGGGGTTTGAACAAAGATGCATCGTTTGTGTTTAAATAACGTTTAGAGTTATTGACCATGGAAGTTCTAAGCTGTCAATATTTTACCAAATTTATACCAGTCTTGAACTGTATTTAGTCTTTATTTCTCAAAATTCTGTCTTCATAAAAGTACATAATATATAAGGCTTAGAGGCTCAGTCCTCTTCACAGCAGACCCGGGTCGTTCTCTGCATGTCATTCTCCTCTCTGCCCCATTTCATCTCTCTCTCCAAAACTATCCAATAAAGCATTTAAAAAAAGCCCCAAAGAATAATCTTAAAAAAAGAAAAAAAAACTCATCTCATTTCTTTTTATCCTTTGTGATGAGAGAAATACATCATTCATAGTGTGACAAGAGAGATCTCACACACTCTTTAAACTCTTCCATACTATTCCTCCCGGGTCCGAATCTTCAAGGAGATCCACACCAATATGTCATTCCCCTCTCTGCCCCATTTCATCAAATCTATCCAATAAAGCATAAAAATGCCCCCCCCCCACAAAAAAATCTTTAAAAAAAAGTGCATACAAAAAAAACACCCTCATCTAATGTCTTACTATCCCTTGGGCCTAACCCTCTTTTTACTAGTCCATATTTTTCCCATAAGGTTCGAATCTTCAAGGAGATCCACACCAACCTGTACCTGAAGTCAGAGCGGCGCCTGTCCCCTGCCTCCCTGCCCCCCTCGAGACGGGACAGCCAGAGACGGGACAGCCAGAGAGCGGGTGGAGGGGTGAGATCCAACCCCTCGCTGGTGTTCCATAACTCTGGGACTCACAGCAGCTACGACCCGGCCTCCGCCTACCACCAGCACATGGCCATGGGTCCACTGCGCTCCCACAGCATCACATCGCACTGTGAGACTCACACCTACACAGCGGGTAAGTGTAAGATAGATACACGTTATTTTAACACACACACACACACACACACACACCCCACACACACACGTACACAATCACATATTCACGCTAACACATGTAGCTGTCAGGATAGAGCTAATTTTAGATAGTGGTAATGTTTTCTATTAGAGCAAAGTCTGTTTTACACATTTCTGTCCCGGTAATCTTGATTAAATAAAAGGCACACCGATTCATTAAAGGTGAAGTCAGTGAAATTCGGAAGTTGGTCACTATTGGTCATAATCATGGAAACTCTACTCATGATTGGAAAAAAAGCTGGTGTTAAAACGCAGCCCAGGCTCTGTAAACCGACATTCATCCAGGAGCAGTAAGTTACACACCGAGAACAAACTGCTGTAGTTACTTAAGATATGTATTTTTTTAATGCTGTTGTGGCTAAGGTTATATTCCTCCCCATTTGTTGCTGTTAATCACATGATTATCTTAAAGATTTTCTTCATTGACAAATGTAAAAAAAAACAAGCACACTGATTCATAAAGTCCTATACTCTAATGTCATTGTCAAGAAGTGCATCCATTCAGAGTACATTTACTGAAATATCTCAATAACTATACAGTAGAATGGATTGATACTCAGTTTGGTAGAGACATTGATGTCCCCCTCAACATGAATAATAATACTTTTCATTTAGCGCCATCATCTGGTCAGAATCTGTATTTTTTCAAACACTTCTTCATACTGGCAGTACTAACGGTTTTGTATGTTTTTAAAGAATGGAATATATCTTGTTAATAATCAGTGAGCTTTACAGGTAATAGTAGAATCTGTTTTCTCCTGTTTCCAGTCTTGTGCAAAGCTTATCTAACGGTTTCCTGGCAGTTGCTTCAGATTTAACATACGGACATGAGAGTGGTGCCATTATTTTCATAACATTTTTTGATGAGTGTATTTCTCAAACTGTCAGACTACTCCTTTAAAGTGGTTTTCTACTCAAAGTGATTCTCTGTGCTTTTCCAATTGAACTTTGATTAAAGTATTTTTAAAAAAACAATCAGGGAACAGCACACATTGGGACATGAATGTTCTTATTTTAAATGAAGACAATAAAAATGGTTAAGGTGAAACACAGCGAGCAAAAACATGATTTATTTTAAGCACTGGTCAATTTTGAGATTTTTGGCTAATTTGCTCCACAACATGTATTTCTATCATGCAACTAACTCCCCAAATTACATAGTTAAAAGGATATTGTGGATCTTGGTTTACATGGGCTTTAACATTGGTACTGTGCTTCTGTATGTGTGTATGTGTGTGTGTGTGTGTGTGTGTGTTTATGTCTATGTGTATGTATATATGTGTGTATGTGTGTGTGTGTTTATGTCTCGGTGCCTGTATGTGTGTGCCTGTGTGTGTGTGTGTGTGTGTGTGTGTGTTCCCCTCTCAGCGGTGCTTCAGCCTGACGTGCTGCCCGACCCGTTGGCGCCCCCTGCTGTCTCTTGCCCCCCTCCTCCCAAAGCCCCGTCGTCCCGGGTCGGAGGAGAGATAACGGCCGCCATGTCAAAGACCGTGCGCATGACGCTGGTCATAGTGCTCGTCTACTCGCTCTGCTGGGCCCCGTTCTTCAGTGTGCAACTGTGGGCCGCATGGGACCCCAACCCACCACAGAACGGTGCTTATAACTCACACACACACACACAGAAATGCACAGGCACTCACACACGAACGCAGGGGCATACACACACACACACACACACACACACTCACTCACTCACTCACCCACCCACCCACTCACAAAACAAATTCATATTCCCTGGATAACTGAAATCCAACTTGTCATCCAATTTTCTGTCAAAATTGGTTCATCACACCGAGTTTTAAAGTCTGATAGCAGCCTTGAAGTCTCGAGTCACGTTTTCCATATCATACTTTTGTACCTAAATGACATTTTGGAGCACTTCAACCTATAATGGAACGTTATTACATTGTGATATTGCTACTTTCACAGAGTAAATAATCTTAATATTTTTTCCAATACTGAATTTGATCAATTATTTACGACGTAATTTCCGCCACCCACCACCTCTGACATTTACAAACCTCTGTCTGCGTCTGTCTCTCTGTTTGTGTGTGTGTGTTTATGTGTGTGCGGTGTCTGTCTCTCTGTTTGTGCGTGTGTGTGCGGTGTCTGTCTCTCTGTTTGTGCGTGTGTGTTTGTGTCTGTCTCTCTGTTTGTGCGTGTGTGTTTATGTGTGTGCGGAGTCTGTCTCTCTGTTTGTGCGTGTGAGTGCGGTGTCTGTCTCTCTGTTTGTGCGTGTGTGTTTATGTGTCTGTCTCTCTGTTTGTGCGTGTGTCTGTTACTGTGTGTCTGTTACTGTGTGTGTCTGTCTGTCTTTGTGTGTGTGTACAGGTGCAGTCTTCACCCTGCTGATGCTCCTAGCCAGTCTGAACTCGTGCACCAACCCGTGGATCTACTCTGCGTTCTCCAGCAGCGTCTCTCCGGAGCTGCGGCTGCTCTTACTATGCCGCAGACACTCGCAGCGCCGCGGGTCCTTCCCCAGTGACTCCACCACCACACACACATCCAACTACTGACGAGAATACAGACAGACAGACAGACAGACAGACAGACAGACAGATACACACACACACACAGACACTCTCAGCGCCGCGGGTCATTCCCCAGCGATTCCACCACCACACATACATCCAACTACTGAGGAGAATACACACACACACACAGACAGACAGACAGACAGACAGACAGATACACAGACAGACATACACACACACACACACACACACACACAAACCCAACTACTAAGCAGAATACATACAAAACAACAGACACACACGGACGGACGGACGGACGGACAGACAGAAACAGAGACAGACACAGACAGAAAGACACAGACAGACAGACACAGACACACAAACAGACATACACAGAGAGACAGACAGACAGACACAACTACACACACACAACACGACGGACAAAACACACACACACACACACAATACAACGGACGCAAACACACACACACACACAGAGTCAGGGGCAAAATCCTGCCATGGGACATATACTGTAAATACAACAAGTATGCACTTCTATGCATGGACAATTAACTTGTTGGCAGAGCCGGCAGAGCTACCCGTTAGGGCGAGACACTTCAGGCATCTGGTGTGTTTTTTTTGTCACGCACAGGTCAATTTAGAGATGTTTTTTGTCTATTTTTTGCTTCCATAACATGTCTTCTTTCATGCTAGTGTAAATCAAAGGTTCACAATGTACATTTAGGTGTTGTTTATTTGACTAAACCTTGTCTGTTTGCGTCTGTATAGTTCTCTTCCATCTTCAACAGCCATTATCTCCACTTTAGTTTTTTTTCATGCATATACTGTATAGCCTATGTATCAACATCTACTGCACTTACGTCAACACAAATGTCCATAATCATTCCCAGCACTATTCTGAAGGTTATTACAAAAGGATTTGTCGATATGTTGTTAATTGTCTGATTTATGATACATTTTGTTCTTAAAAACATGCATAAGATGCATTTTTTTAAAACATGTACATAGTATTTTTTGATTTATGAAATGAAGAAGGTACAGTATGTGTCCAAAATATTTTCTTTAAAAACGTTGGATGCTAATAAGTATGTTCTTGTTGTAAATATGAGATAAAGATTTTAGCTCTGGCTTTCTCCGATATCTAGATATGTTTGGTTTTAAAACAAATGTACACATAATTTGTTAGATTTAGCCAAATTTGTATATTTATTTAAACATATCTGAAAAAAAAATTAATACAAAAATAATATTTGGAATGTAAGTAATCAACTGGTTTAAACCTGCAGTGTGCAGAATTGTGGGTTTTATTTCCTAGCAGATTTTGTAGAAAATAATTATAATATCCATAAGTACGTTTAATTTAGTGCATAATAGCTGATTTTTTTTTATTATTATTATTTTTTTCCTTAGAAAGGATCTCATATATGTCCATATTTCTCCATACTTTGGACCAAGGCCTTGTCACCGCCATTTTGGAAGTGTCATAGTTGGAATGTCATCAGGTGCATTGTTTAAAATTTAGAATTGTTCTTGTCCTTGAAGGCCACTGTAGCGTCTGTTATTATTCGAAAGGGGTGGGGTTACCCAGGGAGGCCTTGGTCCATGGTATGGAGAAATATGGACATATATGACCCTTTATAAGGGAAAAAATTATTCTAAAATGTTTTTTAGCTATTATGCACTAAATTAAATGTACTTATGGATATTAAAATAATTTTCTACAAAGTTTGCTAGGAAATAAAACCCAAAATTCTACACACTGCAGGTTTAAAGGTGCAGTGTGTAATATGACATCATCAAGAAAGTTCTACAAAGTTCTAGAATGCAACACTCCCTGGGTAACCCCACCCCTTTAGAATAATAACAGAAGCTACAGTGGCCTTCAAGGACAAGAACAATTCTACATTTCAAACAATGCACCTGATGACATTCCAAAAACATGGATGCCTCCATAAGACTTGCCTGCTCAATGTACAAAATGTAATATTAATATTTGTAATTCTCCACTCAGGAGGATAATTCAGATTATTGGCAGAGGTGATTTTACACCAATGAGGACATATTTATGAATGAGGATATTGATTTTAGCTAATAAATTACTTAAAATGTTACACAGTGCCCCTTTAAGTTTCATGATGAATCTACTGTAGCCTATAAGTTAACATACCGTATTCACCTGCAGTGTCTCGCCTTCAGTAATATTAACATGGTAACTTGCCATGGGGATATTAAGATAACAAGTGAAAATTAATATCTTATCAATACCTTTTAATTTATTAATTAGGAGTTACATTGGGATATGTTTTATATACAAGGCAAAGTTTTTATCTTATTTTTTTAAAATTTTCACTGGCTGAAACAGGCTTCTGTCCTACCATAGCATTACAAGATCAATCAAGAAATCACAATTACAAGTATGTAGGCTACATGCTTAATTGTACAATTTGTTAAACTTATTTACAATACACAAGTTGGTTCAGACAGAGCCTCTCATAGTTTGACATATTAGCAAATACACGTACTTTCTCGTAAGGGTGTTATAGTTAGATGAAACTATATCACTATTTTATCTGTCCATGAAATAAAATAAAACATATGAAACGTAATAGCCTAAGAGCAATTGGAGCTAACTTTGGCTACAACGTATCATACGGTTAGCTTAGCAAAACGACTGAGAGAAGAGAGGGGGGAAAACGGCAACAAAAAACAACAGAAATGCAGCAGCTACCAGCACCTCCTAAGCTCATTAAGTATCACCTTATCTCATTCTTTAAAAAATACCTAAATTATTCAAAAGACCATTTTTACCTACTATATTATACCTAAAGTCTTTACCTCACAATTTATTCACGTTGAGCCGTTGCCAAGCGACCAACCGTGGCTCGTAGCAACTGCTGCTCTCATCCAAGAAACAGTCCGGTCCATAATAACCCAACATAAAAACGTGGAATATACGTTTTTTATTAGTATTAAGTACGATTATACAAACTATAAACAATTTGGTATTTAATTCACACACTTAATAACGTGTTATATATGGTTTGTTTCACTTCTTTAAAAAAAATGTCTAAAAAAAGGTGCCTCAACCAAGAAACTTATCGTCAGTTTTTGAAATTTTAAGTTTTTAGTAGGCTACTAGCCTATTTGTTTTGTAGGACCTTTATTTCAGAGGAATAAAACAAAGATAATGTTATGTCTAAATTAGTGAGATTTAGAGCTGGTGGTAGAGTGTTTGCACATTTCTAATAATTTAAAACTAACCTTGACAACAAACTGATGTAGCCTACATATAGGCCTACATTTTATAAATTGTATATAATGTTTTTCGTGAGATTTCTAAATTTTACAAAACGTCAATTTACTTCTTAATTCATAGACAGAACAGAACAAAAGGACAACTGTTTTAAAAACTGTTTATTCATTCTCTCACCATTCATAAAAACACTTCAAACATAAAAACATGAAAACATCTATTTGCATCTAAAAAAATAAAATAAAAACATTTACGTTATTTTCCAGAAACTTCTAACACAATGATTTGTTCTGTTATTTTTTAGTTTTTTTAAACACAAAAAGTGGTGTGGCTGTACAATACCACTTATTTTAAAAAGCTCTGCAATGAAAAAAAACACACTAAAAATCAGTGAAATGTTGTAGTTGCAGTTCAATTTTAAAATACTCATCTTGGAAAAAGGCAAAATGACTGAAAGGTTTTAGTTAATTTTGAATCAAAATAAAGTGTATATTATAATCCCATAATGTGGTAGGCTCCAGTGTGCGGTAACTGAGGGGAAATCAGGGTTTAGTGCGAGGGGAATGTGGACACACTCAAATCCTTCACCTTAAAAAATTAACCTGTCCATTCACCTGAATAGAAATGTGTTCCATATTAAAATGCTGTAGATAGATGGATATTTCTACCATGTTTACCGACAATACCTTTAAAATGAAACCTTACATTTTGTGATTAATTGGTTTGAAAACTAATACTTCACTTTGGTCATGGTTAAATCACCAAAAAACTCTTGTCAGACAAAAAAAAAAAGGTTAGCATTATGCTACAAGCATAGCATGAGCTAAACCCCTTTTTCAACACATCAACACATTCATTATTTCATCAGCTCCCTAGCTGTTGCCTTGTTCAGACATTTTAGGGATTTGTTTAAAAAGCGGATTAATAAAGTTAGAACAATTTGAATTTTATGTCCAGATAATGCAAAATATGAAGCAGGTCATATTCTTATTTTTTTTTTATTGTCAACAAATCCCAATGAGGAAAGGGTTATTTAACTGCTCAATTTAAGCTATTGAGCTATAGAAATATAGATTATAGATTGTCTAATAGGGAGAAGAGAATGAATGAATAATATTGGGAAAAATGTAGGTTAATGTGATATAAAATACTTTTAGTTTTTGTTCCTTTCATGAGATTTGTTGACAAGTTTAAAAATTATCCCATTCTTTATAGTATTTCTTTATAAAGCTCAGGGTAGACATTATTTCCACTGCAAGAAATGATCACAGTCCAAAACATTTCAATTAAATGTCTATCATAAAAAAAAATTTAAACTTTCTTCAAAATAATTGTTTCCATTTTCGCAAAAAAAAAAAAAAAAAAAAAAAAAACAATTTCCATCAAGCGATATTCATCAGAATAAAACATTACAGTAACAACATCTTTCACCAAATAGTGAATTGTTGAAAAACCTTCTTTATATTATATGACGGAGTATTTGGGCCAGGTTGAAAAAATAAATAAAAAGAAAACAAGATTTTCGACAACAGAAGTCATAATATTAAATGTATTTTTTTTCCCTCAACATGGCCCTAATAATCCATTGTAATATTCCTATAAGAGAAAATAAAGAAAGCTTATTTAGGCAGAAGTTTCTAAAACAGACACTGTCCCTCAAACAAAACGTAAGCTGTAGTTGATCAACACATAATTGAGTATATTTGATCAACTCTTTTCTAAAACAATGTGGATCCGATATGACACATTCTGTGGAGTTTTCACACACACACATCAACATGTTTATACTGTAGTGGCTACATTTCAAACTAAAGAAATGATGAAACCTAGCGCTAGAATTACACACACACACACACACACACACACACACACACCTCTCACACACACACACACACACATTTTTCCTTTCATCTACATTTAAAATCCATTAAAAAGGATTACACATAGTCCGATTGCCATTATACAATGAGCTAAAATAGACTTTTTTTTTTTTAATTACAAAAGGTTTGTTGATATAACTGTAAAACTAAAATGTGTTATTCAATATTCACAATTTTAAAAAGCAAAACTAGGGGGGTACTCCGACTTACGAAAAAATATGATCGTGTGACAGTTTTTTTCCCTATTTTTCGCCGTATTCACATAGACACACAATAAAACTTTCGATTTGATACAATCACGGACTCTAGTTCCCCCATAAAAAAATATTGTGTTGTGTTCAAATCTAATACTGCGAATGATCTCGGCCTGCTGGTTAATACACAGCAGAGAAATCTGTGTCGGTTTTTTTTGTTCAAATGTCTCTCATCTGTAGATCATACACAATCTCTCATACACCCACACAAAGTGCATACTATTTATGTAAAAGCACACCATTAAAAGTGGCTCTCTTCACTGCTAGCATTGTGACCTTCAAGTTCTTCCTACTTCTCTCACAAAAAATGTCCTACATTTGTTTTAACGTCCATACTTTCTTTACATTTGTGTTTTTTGTGCCTCATTTCATTGCTTAAAAGGGTTTTATCTACTGTGTCCTTGTGTGGTTCGAACCCTTCAAATTCCTTTCCCAGATTTTTTATTTATTTTTTTTTTGTTTGCTCTCTTTCGCATAAAAACCTGAAAAATGTCATTGACCACACCCTCTGAATTAACATGTGAAGAAATTAACAGATTAACCGTGTCGACAGTAATATGAATCTGTCCTTTTCAACTTATGTCCAGCACTTGCGAGGTGTGCGAGGGAAAAATGTAAAATTAAAAATAATCTCTTTCACTGAAGCGATAGTCGAGTGTGTACGTTTCTGTGCATGAAACTCTGAACATTTAAACGGCAACTCTAGACCCTGAGAGTAAAATGTCCTTGTTAGTTTAACTGGATTTTTTTATCTTACAGTCACTCTGTCTGTTGTGCGTCTGCCTGTGTGTTCACATACGTTATATATGTGTGTGTGCGTGACTCCGACAGTTCACCGAAGGCACGTTAAAAAAATTAAAAATAAAAAAATACAGGGGTGTGACAAAACCGCAGTGACAAAACTGCTTGGGGTTGGCTAAAGCTAAATGTGTCACTTGTTATTGATAGAAGTAAGTTCCATGACTTCAGGGATTGTGTACAAGGGAATTCTCACTCACTACAAAGACAGTGTGGTTGGAGTTACTGCAACTATTGTGTGTGTTTCTGTTAAAAGTGGAGTCAGTGATTCTGGAGAATGCTTCTTGTCAAAATCTCTTTTTGTCCAAATCAGTGAACATCTCCTCACAATCCTATAATTACCATGTTGCTAGCTACGATGGGCCCCTTTTTGTTAACATACCCTTTGTTTACATACTTGTTTATAGACCCTAGGCAATGTAGTAACACTGTATTTCTTAGTGCGCACATACACAGTACGGACAGATTAGAAGATCATGAGGAGATATTCACTGATTTCTCCAGAATCACTGACTCCATCTTTAAGTGTCCTTCAAGTCCTTTCTCTCTTTCACTCTCCTCTACACCATGTCCTCATCCATTCTGGCGATTCTGGAGACCGCTTGTTGTCAAAATCTTTTTTTTTTCTAGTTGGTCAAAATCAGCATGTTGCTAGCTACGGTGGGCCCCCTTTGTTTACATACCTGTCTACAGAGTCTAGGCTGTGTATCAAAACTGAAAGAAAAAAAAATTCACTTCTCGGACACACAGATACAGACAGGTATCAGATCATGAGAAGATGTTGCTGAAGACTCACTTTTTTTGCATTGGCCTTTAACATAAGTTGAGACTTTTGACACCCCTACCTTATTCTTCTCACGTATCTTGTATGTTGTTTTGTATTGTATCTTGTACGGCACTTTGGTCACCTGATGCTGTTTTTAAATGTGCTATAGAAATAATTTTGACTTTGACTTTAAGATATCCATTAATTTTGACAAAAAGTGTTTTTTCTTCCAACAAACACTCTCCAGAATCACTGACTCCATCTTTAACTGTCCTTCAAGTCCTTTCCTCCTCTAAACTGCGTCCTCATCCATCCGGGCGACGTCATCCAGTGTAACCGCGGCGACTCCGTTGGTCTCCGCCGGCGACAGAGGATCCAACATGGCGGCGCGCTCTTCCTTGGGCTCCAGTCGCTCTCTCTTCTCCTCCTCTTTCCTCTCTCGCTCCAGCAGCCGGTAGTTTATTCCCATCCCGATGAACAGAACCACACTGGCCACGATCAGGATGATGCCACACGTGATGTAGGTGTAGTCGTAGCTGGCGTAGTAGTTATAGAAGCTACCTGATGGGGCACACAGAGAGCGAAAGAGAGAGAGAGAGAGAGAGAGAGAGAGAGAGAGAGAGAGAGAGAGAGAGAGGGATAAAAATGTATCATTTAACTAGTTTTTTAACAATATATTTATTAACTTTTCCCTTAACCACAGGGCGGTTTACAGAAGAAGACATGGAATTGAAATAACATTTAACTTTCAGATTAAATGAATTATAGAAGCTACCTGGAGCACAGAGAGAGAGAGAGAGAGAGAGAGAGAGAGAGAGAGAGAGAGAGAGAGAGAGAGAGAGAGAGAGAGAGAGAGAGAGAGAGACAGTGACTATAGGACAGGTAGCATATTGTGAGGAGATAGTCACTGTTTTAAAAGAAAAAGTGATTTTAACAACAAGCGTTCTCCAGAATCACTGACTCCACCTTTAAAGTTATTGTGGCTTAACAAATACAACCCTTTTCTTTTTTCAAGATTCCACATTTAAAGTGTGCATTGTCATTTGCACAATAAGAAACCTGTTCTCAGTAATGCAATGAAATTGGTGCTATTGGATGTCTTACTTGTTAGGGGTGGTCCCAGCAGCACGGGCCCACACTCCACTATAGTGACCAGTCCCACCGCGGAGGAGAACCTATTAGGTCCAACCAGATCCATCAGCGTCTCAAACAGCACCGCGCTCAGCCAGCCGAACGCAAAGCCGAAGAAACAGGCGTAGATCACGAAGCCGGTGTAGTCCGTGGATATGGGCGCAAACACGTGACACACTCCGTTGTACATCACGGACGCCGCGAAGAAATACTGAATCCTCGGTCGAATGTACTTGGTGTTGGCTAGCATGCCCATGGACGGTCGCGCGAACATATCCACAAACGCCAGCACGGACAGCAAGAACGCCGCTTTCTCCTTGCTGATGTCTTTGCTCTTGGCGTAATTTGAGAGGAAGACTAGCGGAGCGAAAAGGCCGAAAAACATGATGACGTTGCCGCCCAGGTAAAGGAGGAAACCGCGGTGTTTGAATAGCGTCAAGTCGATGAAGGAATTGATGGTTTGAAGGCAGGTTTTCTTGGGCGCTTGCTGTACTGCTCCATTGGGCTCCGGTGCGGGTATTGCGGGCGGTTGGGGTTTAGGTCCGATGGGGCGCATGAGAGAGCCAGCAACGCAGCAGTTAAGCAGAAGACCTCCCAGGATTAGGAAGCTGCCTCTCCAGCCAAACTGATCGTACAGCCAGGAGTTGATAGGAGCCAGAGTGGACAGGAAGACGGGGCTGCCGGCCATAGCGATGCCGTTAGCGATGGGACGACGGTGGTAGAAGTATTTACCGATCATAGTGAGAGCCGGGTTCAAGTTGAACGCAAGGCCCAGACCTAGAGAAAGAGAAAGAGAGAGAGAGAGAAAGAGAGAGAGAGAGGGAGGGTGAGATGGAGAGAGAGAAAGGGAGAGAGAGAGAGGGAAGGAAAGGAAAGGAAAGGAAGGTTATTGAAATGATTTGAATATATCTATTTCAGACACATCAAAAATACAAAACAAAATGTAATATTTCTATCTGATTGCTATTACTTGTTTTGGCAAAATCTTTTTTTATTTAATTTATTTTTTTCATCATCTCTAAGGGATAAAGAGAGAGAGGGAGACAGAAAAGGAAGGTTATTGATTTGAATTTAATTGAATACATTTATTTCAGACATATCAAAAGTAGAAATATGTATATCCGATTTCTATTACTTGTTTTGGCTGAATCTTTTAATCTTTTTTATCATCACTAAGGGATATATGTTAAGATTTAGTTGAAATGTTGACTACAATGTTGACTAGAATATATGTTATACTCCCCATTCTCTGTGTTTCCACCTTCAAAAAAAAACAGTATACATGTGTAAATATATGTTTACTTTTAGGCTTAAACTGGGTAACACACTGACCTCCTATGACCCCTATGAAGAAGTAGAGCTCCTGCACAGTGTTGCAGAAAGATGCTGCGACCAGCCCCGAGCCGGACAGACACCCACCCAGCATCATGATGGGACGACTGCCAAACTTATTCACCAGGATACTGCTGACGGGACCTGGGGAGACAGAGGAGGGAGATGGGTGATTAGGAGAACAATAAATAAACAATATGATACATTGGGATACATTTGCCTTTTTTTCTGTAATTTCTGTTGTTGTTTTATTTCTCTTCTGTTTTTTTTTGTAAGGCGTTTGTTTGTGTTTGTTGTGAACAAAAAACTGGAATAAATATATTGTGAAAAAAAAACAATATGATAAAAAAACAAAATAAATAATAATAATAATATAATAATAAGTGTTGCATTCTAGAACTTTCTAGAATTTTCTAGAACTTTCTTGATGATGTCATATTACACACTGCACCTTTAAAGGGGCACTGTGTAATATGACATCATCAAGAAAGTTCTAGAATGCAACGCTCCCTGGGTAACCCCACCTCCTTTGAATAATAACAGAGGCTACGGTGGCCTTCAAGGACAAGAACAAATCTAAATTCTAAACAATGCACCTGATGGCATTCCAACCATGACACTTCACTTCCAAAATGGCGGCGACTAGGCCTTGGTCCAAGGTATGGAGAAATATGGACATATAAGTTCTAAAAGTGAGTCCCTCATTTCTTCAAATATTTCATTATATCTTTCATGGGACAACACTGAAGAAATGACACTTGATACAATGTAAAGTAGTCAGTGTACAGTTGTATAACAGTGTAAATTTACTGTTGTCTCAAAATAACTCGAACACAGCATTGATGTCTAAACTGAAGGAACAAAAGTGAGTCACCCCTATGAAAAAATGTAAATTGGGCCCAAAGTGTCAATACTTGTGTGCCACCATTATTTTCCAGCCACCCTAACCCTCTTGGGCATGGAGTTCCAGACTTCACAGGTTCCCACTGGAATCCTCTTCACTCATTGATGACGACATCACAGAGTTGGTCGATATTAGAGACCTTGCTCCTCCATGTCCCGTTTAAGAAGCCCCAAAGATGCTCAATAGGGTTTATGCTGGAGACATGTTGCATCCATAACCTTTACCCTGAGCTTCTTTAGCAAGGCATTGGTCGTCTTGGAGGTGTGTTTAGGGTCATTATCATGTTGAATACTCTGCGGCCCAGTTTAAGAAGGTTGAGTGACTTCAGCTCATACCAAGAGGTTGGTTTTTGGAAATAGACGTATGAATACTGAGATTGTGCAGGTCTTGAAGGGGTGGGGGGTCAACCTGTCAGTGTCAACCATAACTCTGCATCATACTGGTCTGCATGGCTGTCGTCCCAGAAGGAAGCTATTCTAAAGATGATGAAGAAAGCACAAACAGTTTGTGAAGACAAGAGACTACGAATGGATGTGAACCATGTCCTGTGGTCTGATGAGACAAGATAATTTATTTGGTTCAGATGGTGTCAAGGTGTGTGGTGGCAACCAGGTGAGGAGTACAAAGACAAGTGTGTCTTGTATAGTCAAGCATGGTGGTTGGAGTGTCATGGTCTGGGGCACAGTGCTGCAGAGTGGGGAACACAGTTCATTGATGCTAACATGTACTGTGACATACTGAAAGAGCATATCCCCTCCCTTCATAAACTGGGCACAGGGAGTACTAACATGATAACACCCCAAACACACCTCCAAGACGAATGTTGTAAAGAAGTGAGGGTAAAGGTGATGGATGCCAGATTCCCAGACTAAACCCTATTGAGATCTTTGGGTAAAACAGGAGATGGAGGAGATAAGGTCTCCAGTATCACAGCGTGATGTTGTCATCAATGAGTGGAAGAGGATTCCAGTGGAACTGTGAAGTCTGGTGAATCATGGAGGGTAGGTAGTGTGGAAAATTGGTGGAAAATAGTTTGGAATTGGAATTACTAGGGGGTTCTTTGTAATTAGATTAATGGGTGTGTGAGTATTTGAGGGGAAGTAAATTTTATAGTGTTTATTATAAAGGTATTAGGTGATGAAGATATAAGAAATAGAGAAAGGGGGGGATGTATGAGACCATTTCTAAGGGGGAAAAAATAATTCTAAATTTTCTTTTCAGCTATTATGCACTAAATTAAATGTACTTATGGATATTATAATTACTTTCTACAAAATCTGCTAGGAAGTAAAACCCAAAATTTTACACACTGCAGGTTTAAGGAGAGTGTATCAGGCACTCTTTTGTATATCAATAAATCTAAATAAGGAAACTGTGCAAATGAAAAGTTAAGGGAAATAATCATAATTTACAGCCTTTTGTACAAGTGTAGAAAAAAGTTAACTAAGGGGAAAGTACAATGTAGTTACAATAAGTCACCAACAGATGGTGCTATGGGGGTACAAATCAAATGACCTACAGCCTACGAGTGATGGATGTTACATGAAGGAGAGAGGGAGGACAGACGGAGAGGGAGACAGGCAGTGCTTGGTATGACACCGTTCATGTCACAGTCAGAGTAATGTTAACCAGCTGATAACATAAGGAGAGATAGAAGAAACAGCAAATAGAAGAGAGGAAATGAGAGATAAAGGAGGTGAGAGATGAGAGAAGGATGCTTGAAACTCAAATTGTAATATCTCCTCGATAATGTAACAAAATGCAGAGCATGTTTTTTTGGGCGATCCAGGCCCAGGTTTCGTCAATTTACGTAATGTCTTTCTTTTTTCCAATTCTACATACTACAGCTGACCATAAAACGTATGTAGTGTGCATTCAGCATGCTATTATTGGGACATACTTTTACTTATTTATTTTGTCATGAAATGGCTCTCTGATCTTGCCTCTAGCTTATATATCTGTCTCATCGCTGGTTGTTTTCACTCGGAGGCTCCGTCAATGTGACGTCACTCCCGCTGTGCAGTGGATTGTGGGTCAGAATCGCCCAAAAAAAGCTGCTGATTTCCACACTAAAAGTTACATCCACATGTTGTAAAGGACATCTGTGTATTTTTAAACACGCTGCATTTGACGGCATGTATTGGGACATCCTAAATCTTTTCCTGTCATACTAAAGAGCAGGGAAGTATGGGGGATTGGAACGCTGGGCTGGTGTTGGATGGAGAGAGGTATTTAGCGAGTGAGTGCGTGAGTGTGTGTGTGAGTGAATACTTGTGCATCTACAGCCTACGGCCTTTTGTGATCAGCTGCCAGGTTTCAAGGGCAAAGCCACCATGGTCTGTCTGTGTGTGTGTGTGTGTGTGTGTGTGTGTGTGTGTGTGTGTGTGTGTGTGTGTGTGTGTGTGTGTGTGTGTGTGTGTGTGTGTGTGTGTGTGTGTGTGTGTGAAGGGGCTGCAGCTTGGGAGAAAATGGACGCTGGTTAAATGTTAAAGGGATAGTCCAGTATTATTTAAGTGGGGTTATATGAGGTACTCTCTCTACACTGCCATGTTGCTAGCTATGGTGGGCCCCCTTTGTTTACATACCGGTTTACAGAGCCTAGGCTGTATAAACACCAGATTTTTTTCAAGCGCACACACAGTACAGACAGGTAGCGGATCCTGAGGAGATATTCACTGATTTTGACAACAGGTTTTCTCTAGAATTGCTCACTCCACCAGAATTAAAAAATGAATATCCATTCATTTGGAAGCTACATTTTTTACGGCTTTAGTTTGCCGCCAGAAAGCCTTTTATTTATTCTAAATAGTCTAGATTGATAGACTAATTGACTATTTGTTTGAGCTCTAGACATAGTATTGAGCGTTTAGGCCTAAATAATGACCCCCTCCCTCCTTCACACTGAGCTGCTGTGTAGATGCTGCTGGTTGTTACTATGTATTCAACAGAAGTGTGTGTGTGTGTGTGTGTGTGTGTGTGTGTGTGTGTGTGTGTGTGTGTGTGTGTGTGTGTGTGTGTGTGTGTGTGTGTGTGTGTGTGTGTGTGTAGATGCTGCTGGTTGTTTCTCTGTATTCAGTCCCGTGAACCTCCAGCCTTTAGCCTCCAGCCATGAGAAGACCCATTCATTCATAGAGAGACTGGCACACAACTCAGACACGTGGAAATGCCTCCACTGTCCTCTCCTCCTTCCCTCTGTCCTAGTCTCCTTCCCTCTGTCCTAGTCTCCTTTCCTTGTCTTTCCTCTTTGCTCTCTCCTTGTTCCCTCTCCTAAGACCTTTAGTCCTTTCCTCTGTCCTTGTCTCATCTGGCCTCCTTTTCTTTTCTTGCCTTGTTGATAAGAGAGTTGATAATGTATTATATGTTATCTGTGTCTCAAGGAAACCTACACACTTATACTCAGAGCTCACACACACACACACACACACACACACACACACACACACACACACACACACACACACACACGTTGGATTGGAACGCATTGCTAAGTGTGTGGTTTCTCTCACTGAGGGTCTGGCTGTCTGGCACAAAGCCCTTTAGTCTTGCCGTGGGTTGCCAGGTTTGCAGTTGGTGGGTTGCCATTTTTATGTTCAAACAGGAGAATCTCACACACACACAAAAACAGAAACACACACACACAAAACACACACTCTCCGTCTCTCTCTCTCACACACACACACACACACACACACACACACACACACACACACACACACACACACACACACACACACACACACACACACACACACACACACACACACACTCACACACACACACACACACACACACACACACACAGAGCAGCGTTTCCCCTAACCAAACTAAACCTCTACAAGGACAGGAATGAATCTGCGTCAACACTCAAGCGTTCATAAATAAATGAGAAGCGACAGTCTTTGTTGGCTGTGGGGCTCAACACAAAGAGACCAGTGAGTGGAGTTCTCTGAGATATTATATAAATGATTTGTTACACACACACACACACACACACACACAGACAGAGAGACACAGGGAGACGCAGACACACACACGCACAGACACAGGGAGACACACACAGACACTAGGACACACAGACACTGACACAGACACAAACACACACACAGAAACGGACACTCTCACACAGACACACACACACACACAAACACAGAAAAACTCACACTCACACACACACACAGACGCAAAAACACACACACACACACTCTCTCTCTCTCTCTCTCTCTCTCTTCTACTGAGAAAGAGGTAGCACTGTCCTTAGTTCCCCAGTTCACACTGACGCAGCATCTGCAGCGAGTGATAAAAAAAATTAAAAAAACCCTGACGAATAACCTCAGCTGTGATGTCACGTGCTTCTTTAAATATAGCAGAGACACTTTTGCTTGTTGCTATGCAAGTGCAGAATCAAAGTGTTCCAGAATGTATTTTACGTAACATTCTTAATTTCTTTTTTTAGAATTATTCAGCCATTTTCAAATTTTTTCAGAGCACAGCAGCTGGTCAAAGTCAAAGTCAAAATTATTTCCAGAGCACATTTAAAAACAGCATCAGGTGACCAAAGTGCTGTTACAAGATACAATACAAAACAACATATAAGATACATGAGAAAAAAAAGTTAGGAGTGTCAAAGTCTCAACTTGTGTTTAAAGGGGCACTGTATCTAGAATGCAATGCTCCCTGGGTAACCCCACCCCTTTCGAACAATAACAGAAGCTACAGTGGCCTTCAAGGACAAGAACAATTCTAGATTCTAAACATTGCACCTGATGACATTCCAAAAACATGGATTACTCCATAAGACTTGCCTGCTCAATGTACAAAATGTAATATTAATATTTGTAATTCTCCGCTCAGGAGGATAATTCAGATTATTGGCAGAGGTGATTGTACACCAATTAGGACATATTTATGAATGAGGATATTGATTTTAGCTAATAAATTACTTAAAATGTTACACAGTGTCCCTTTAAGGCCAATGCAACAAAAGTGAGTCTTCAGCAACGTTTTAAATTGGTCAACTTTACAGGGATCCAGCTGGTGGTTAGGATGAGTCAGTCGCACCAGAAACAGAATAGAACAGAAGACGGACGGGACAAAACAGCTGATTAGATTTATCCCAACAGTCACATTACTCACAGGCCACCGTACCTCCTGGGCATTTAGTGGAGACGGTCGACATTTTGGAGAAATGCAGAGAGTTGGATAAGTAGATAAGCTATATGCCATGCTCTGCAGCCTAGGCTCTGTGAAACGGTATATACACACTGGGTATGTAAACAAAAGGGCCCACCGTCGGTAGCAACATGTGGTTATGTTTCATCCTTCTTGTTTACATACAGGGGAGAGGTAGAATGTTATATTAAAATAATGTGTATATTACAAACAAGTAGAAGTCCAGTACAACCCGTTGAGCTCAAAGTTAAAAACATAATTAAATGTTTATGTCAGTGCAAAGAAAACTGGACATTATAAAAGTTGACATTATGGCACAACAGTTGAATCAAATTGCCTAACATTGCACAATGTACTATAAAGTGGCCACTGAGAAGAGCTAACAAACATAATTGTGTGTGTGTGTGTGTGTGTGTGTGTGTGTGTGTGTGTGTGTGTGTGTGTGTGTGTGTGTGTGTGTATTACTCATTCATTTCAACCTAAACTCTCCCTCTTCAAGCTAAACCATATCAGTGTTCGGTAGCACTCGAGCCATTATTCCATTAGAACAAGCTGGTGTGTTCACTCATGCTAAAAACACACACACACACACACACACACACACACACACACACACACACACACACTTCTGTCTTTCAGGCTCCCACACAAGAACAGAGAAATCCCACGGGTCAGTGAAGTCAGACCAGTGTTTCATGAAGTAGGCCTGACAAAGGGGCCATTTTCCAAGAAAATATCCGGATATCACAAGAACTGGAAAAGCTAAGGCTGAATTAGCTCCTGTTTTTTCTGTTGAGCTCTTTTGGCAGCTGTACAAATGTAATGCTTAATCCTCCAGCAAAAATATTTACATGAGAGCCAAATAAAACATTTGAGTTCAAGCAGTGTAACCTCACAATGTTAAAGCTATAGTGCGTAACTTCTGTCGCCCCCATGAGGAATTCTGAGTAATCACAACAACACTGTCGGTGCATCTACATGAGGTAAAGCCTTCTGGCGATTGGACATGGATTGTATCTTCTGCTGTACGTCCAGGTTTTTTCTTAGCAGTAGAATCAACAACTGAAACATTTCTTAGGCTCTCCTTGGGATTTTTCTGAGCTCATGCAGAGAGAGTTTTGTGGAGCTGATAAGATGGCCAAGGTGTAATCCTAAATGTACTTCAAATGGTCTGCAGAATACTAAAATAAAAGTAAAAGCTCCTTAATATGCGATTACAGTGCATTACGTGAGTTAATGTGTTGACCTACATTCCAAACAAACACATCAACACAAGCTCCTTTATGTTTGTCTCACGCCCTGAAACCCAATTATGAGCCTCATGTTTCACACGTCCGCTTCCTCCTTCACCTGTGTGTGTGTGTGTGTGTGTGTGTGTGTGTGTGTGTGTGTGTGTGTGTGTGTGTGTGTGTGTGTGTGTGTGTGTGTGTGTGTGTGTCTGACTCTGAGTGTGTGTGTGTGTGTGTATGCGTGCATCACAGACATTTCAACTGGCTCACACTATTAGTTAGTCAGCTGCCAGCGACGTCATCCAACCACACTGAATGAATACGCATGGGGATTTTCTGTGGAACTTTTTGGGAAACGGGCTTATAAAGTGGGAAGAGATTTATGTTACCATCTCCCATGAGTTCCGCAGCTTGATTCGGTGTGTGGGTGTGTGTGTGTGTGTGTGTGTGTGTGTGTGTGTGTGTGTGTGTGTGTGTGTGTGTGTGTGTGTGTGTGTGTGTGGTGGAACTTAAGCGGAAGTGTGTTGGTGTACGTGCGTTGCCTCATGTGTTAGCAGAGAACATTTGTGGTGTGTGGTTACAACCCGGATCACACACTATGCAAACAGGCTGCCTATTGCTATTAAAGGTGGAGTCAGAAAAAATTACACATTCTTAATACACAGCATGGGCTCTGTAAATGGGCATGTTGCCATCTGCAGTGGGCCCCCTTTGTTTATATACTCTTTGTGTACATTCCCATTTACAGAGCCTAGGTTTTCTATTAACACCCCCCCAAAAAAATTCAGTGCACAGTACACACGGTACTTAAAAAGGTAGCGGATCATGAGGAGCTATTCACGGATTTTGACAAATTTATTTTGACAACAAGCATTCTCCAGAATCACTGACTCCACCTTTTAATATGCAGTGTGGTTACAAATTGCTCCCGATGGTTCAGAGAGCACCTTGCATGGCAGCTACTGCCGTCGGTGTATACGTGTGTGTGTGGATGGGTGAATGTGGTGAGAAATGTAAAGCGCTTTGGGGCTGAGAATATCGGCTAAAAAGCGCTATATAAGTCAAGTCCATTTACCATTTACAATCGCGGCTCTGACTGCAGCGAGGCGTCATTTACTGCTGATGTGGCCCAGTTGTGAAACTAAAATATTTGGCAGAAAGAAACTTACTCCAACATCTGTCTCATGGTCATGCAGTGTCACTCCCTCCCATCTGTTCCTCTCTAAACACCAGAATCAGTTAGCTTCCCCCCTTTTTTTTTTTTTTTTTTTTATTTCAAGCCTTATTGGATAGTGCAGAGTTGAAAATGGGAGACAGAGAGAGAGGGAAGATGACCTGCAGTAAAGGTCCACGGGGTCGGATTTGAACCCGCGACCATTGCAACGAAGGCCGTAGCCAATAGGTACACGCTCTATCCACTACACCACTGGAGCGCCCCAACTTTCCCTTTTGACAAAGAGGTTATCCTTCGTTTCCTGCCCGGGGACAACAGATGAAAATGACTTCATAGCTAACTCTAGTACTGCTATTGAGCTGTGCCTTGTCCCTGCTAAATAAACAAATAAATCAATCAAGTTGCACAAGGCCGCTAGGTAACACGCTGGAGGAGTCAGCCATTTGTCATATTCAAAATCATTTAGCAACATGCCCGTTTACAGAGCCAAGGCTGTTTTGCATTTTAAGGGAAGGAGGGAGAGAGAGAGAGAGGGGGGAGAGAGGGAAAGGGATAGGGGAAGAGAGGGAGGGAGGGAGGGAGAGAGAGGGAAAGGGAGGGAGAGAGAGAGGGAAAGAGAGGGAGAGGGGGAGGGAGAGGGAGAGAGGAGGGAGAGAGAGAGAGCGGGATGGAGAGAGAGACAGAGAGAGAGAGGGAAAGGGATAGGTGGAGAGAGAGAGAGGGAGAGGGAGAGGGAGAGGGAGAGGGAGAGGGAGAGGGAGAGAGTGGGATGGAGGGAGAGAGAGAGGGAAAGGGATAGGTGGAGAGAGAGAGAGAGGGAGGGAGAGAGAGAGAGAGAGGTTGAATAAGGTAAAGGGTTTTGTGTCTAGAGACAGGAAGAGAGCAACCTGATCGTAAACCTTGCCTATCCATCCTCTTGCAGTAACGTGTGTGTGTGTGTGTGTGTGTGTGTGTGTGTGTGTGTGTGTGTGTGTGTGTTGTGCTTTACGTAACAAAATAACTAAAACTCACCTCCGGCGTACATGACAGCCAGCATGATGGAGCTGATCCATGACACCTGACTGGGCGTGGCGTCAAAGATGACCTCGATCTCCTTGAAGAAGACGGTGATGGATTTGGGGAAAGCGTAGGAGAAGCCGATGGAGATGAAGGCTCCCAGCACCACGGCCCAGCCCCAGCCGCCCTCGGGAGGGGTGTAGCCCTGAGGCCCACCCACTGCAGGAGGCATGTCTGCTGGGTGTGAGGACGAGGGAGAGAGGGGGTCAGTGGAGGAGAGAGGATCGGAGCAGGAGCAAAGCGGTCAAAATCTGGAAGAGACACATGACAAAAGCAGAGGGAAGGGATGAGAATAAGCAACAGATTTCCGATTCCCCGTAATTTTTATTACATTTCCAAGACAATCAAGTACAAGATGATTTAGGATAGACGGAGGATAGGAGTGCAGTGATGGAAAAGATACGCCAAGAAAAACTACCGGTAATATGCCTCCGAACGATGTAAGTCCAGTGGTGGTAGGCTATGCTTTAAAGAAGGTAAATCTCCTAAGAGGCTACAATATGGTACAAGGCCACTGTGTGACCTCACAATATGTACATTTGCAGAAACCTTAAACCTTTGACCTCCAAAATGTGATCATTTTATCTTCTAAACAAAGTGTGAGTTTGTGCCAAATTTGACAAAAACCCTCAAAACGTCTTGAGATATTGCGCTCACAATACGCAAGGTCACAGTTACCTTACACTTTGACCTCCAAAATCTAATCATTTTATCCTCTGATCAAAGAGTACATTCGTGCCATAGATCCCTCACAGCATTCTTGAAACATTTCATTCATGAGGCATGATGTCACAGTGAACTTGACCTCTGACATAAGACCTACACAATCTAATCAGTTCATCCATGAGTTACAGTCTACATTTGTGAAAAGTTTGACGAAAATCCATCAAAGCGTTCATGATATATCGCCCTCACACAAGAATGGTCCGGACGAATGGACAACCGTAAAACATGACATATCACCCGTATAAAAAAGGTGTTAGGCAGTGACAGAGTTAAACACATACATCAGATGTCCTACTCCCTAGCACTTATTATTTTTAAGATAGTTTTTTGGCATTTTCAAGCTTTATTAGATAGTACAGAGTTGAAATGGGGAGACAGAGAGAGACCTGCAGTAAAGGTCCACGGGTCGGATTTAAACCCGCGACCACTGCAACGAAGGCCAGAGCCAATATGGTACGTGCTCTATCCACTACGCCACCGGAGCGCC
Organism: Hyperoplus lanceolatus; assembly: GCA_026929865.2. Classification (NCBI taxonomy): domain Eukaryota; kingdom Metazoa; phylum Chordata; class Actinopteri; order Uranoscopiformes; family Ammodytidae; genus Hyperoplus; species Hyperoplus lanceolatus. The sequence goes on along the minus strand of CM049404.1, from coordinate 29,491,622 downwards.
CCACTCCCTGGCACTTTAATCAAATTACCCAACATGATTTATGTTGAGAGACGGAGGAGAGGAGGCACAGATGGACGAGATACACAGAGAAAAATAAGGCGGAAGGAATGAAAATATTTGTCTATGTTATAACAAATATCTTAGGAGTCGAGTAGTTTGGCATATTTATCTGACAGACGGATAAACAAAGATAAGACCATGAGAACTTCTAGTATAAATGCTGATTCTTCGGCACCATTCCAATTCACCCCCTTAACCCTTACCCTACTGCTCAGAATTTGCACAATCATGTATGGGTTAGGGTGTCTCAATTAAATGTACCCCCTTTACCTTAACCTTCAGCCCTACCGCTCTGAGTTCGCGTGTAGGGGGCTTAATGGTAAATGGACTTGTCTTATATAACGCTTTTAAGCTGATTTTCTCAGCCCCAAAGCGCTTTACATTTCTTACCACATTCACCCATTCACACACACACACACACACACACACACACACACACACACACACACACAGATGGCAGTAGCTGCCATGCAAGGCGCTCTCTGAACCATCGGGAGCAAGAGAATCTCTAGACCCACACTCAAAAATCGATGGCAGACGGGAAGAAAGACAGCCAAAAATAGTTTTCTGTTTTTGATAAATATGTAGAAATTCCTATAACCATCGTATCATCTTAGCGTTGTAAAATGTGATGTAATAATACATGCTCATTCAAATCTCATCTGAACAGGTCTCTGTCATTTCTAACCACTCAGAATTGTACTTTAAAACTTTCATTATAACAGCCAACATTTTAGCTAATTCTGCAAAGAGAATACACAACATAATCAATCAATCTATCAATCAACTGCTCAAGCATCAATCATCAAACACCACTCAACCATATCTTCTTGATCCATTATTTGGTCTATAAATGTGTTGAGAGAACAGAGCAAAATACTCCTCAGTTTCCTAAAGCTCAACGTTACAACTTGACCAAATCTCAGTCCAAATTTCCAAACCCCCCAAAAAAATATATCCAGTTTACCGTGAAATGAGACAAAAAAAAAACAGCAAATCCTTCAAAGTCAGAAGCTGTTATAATGTTATAATATCTAGCTTTAAAAAAAAAAAATCATATGAAAACAGTTAGAGATATTTTTTTGGTTCAACTTATCTCATCAGAGCAGCATATTAAGACTGTCCCTATTTCTAGTGAGGTGTAAGGTAGTACTAAAGATAATTATAACCCTACTACTTTTTAATCACATGACGTAGTTGCAGGTAAATCACACCTCATTCCCTGTAACTGTGTCACGTAATAAAATACCTGTTACCTGTAACTGATGACCAACACTGGAGGCGGCTAGATGAACCAGTTCTTTGTTTACTATCATTTTCCCTTTAATACCAAACAGCTAACCAGACAGGAGGACTTACCCTGCGTTCCAATCCCCACACTTCCCTACTATTTAGTATGCCAGAAAAAGATTTAGTAAGTCCCAATACATGCACGTCAATTGCAGTATGCTAAAAAATACATAAATGCCCCACTAACTCCAATAGCATTTTGGAGTATTTGTCTTTATTCTTGACATTTCTCCACATAATAAAAAAAAAATCTTCCTTATCTGATTTTTAAA